>OU538754.1:1200000-1506683 GCA_912999735.1 Aporia crataegi | reverse complement strand
TTACGTCTTTTATTTATAGTAAGTTCATTTATAATACAAAATTAATTTTTTACTTTTCAGTGCGTTTTGAGGTCGGTTTTATTTTTTTGTTTAAAATTAATTTTAAATAACATCATTTAGTCCGATCTAGTAGCAACAATCAGCTCTGATATGCCCGTGGGCCTAACAGCTCTGATATGCCCGTGGGCCTAACAACTCTGATATGCCCGTGGGCCTATCGTTTAGTGTAGTCAAATTATTTAAGTTCACGTATCTTTTAAATAACATCATTTAGTCCGACCTAGTAGAAACAATCAGCTCTGATATGCCCATGGGCCTAACAGCTCTGATATGCCCGTGGGCCTAACAGCTCTGATATGCCCGTGGGCCTAACAACTCTGATATGCCCGAGGGCCTATCGTTTAGTCTAGTCAAGCTATTTACGTTCACGTATCTTTTAAATAAATTAATTTAAAAAAAAATTTATGTAAAAAAATTACATGAATTTTATTTATCAACACTATTTACGTCTTTTATTTATAGTAAGTTCATTTATAATACAAAATTAATTTTTTACTTTTCAGTGCGTTTTGAGGTCGGTTTTATTTTTTTGTTTAAAATTAATTTTAAATAACATCATTTAGTCCGATCTAGTAGCAACAATCAGCTCTGATATGCCCGTGGGCCTAACAGCTATGATATGCCCGTGGGCCTAACAGCTCTGATATGCCCGTGGGCCTAACAACTCTGATATGCCCGTGGGCCTATCGTTTAGTGTAGTCAAGCTATTTACGTTCACGTATCTTTTAAATAAATTAATTTAAAAAAAAATTTATGTAAAAAAATTACATGAATTTTATTTATCAACACTATTTACGTCTTTTATTTATAGTAAGTTCATTTATAATACAAAATTAATTTTTTACTTTTCAGTGCGTTTTGAGGTCGGTTTTATTTTTTTGTTTAAAATTAATTTTAAATAACATCATTTAGTCCGATCTAGTAGCAACAATCAGCTCTGATATGCCCGTGGGCCTAACAGCTCTGATATGCCCGTGGGCCTAACAACTCTGATATGCCCGAAGGCCTATCGTTTAGTCTAGTCAAGCTATTTACGTTCACGTATCTTTTAAATAAATTAATTTAAAAAAAAAATTATGTAAAAAAATTACATGAATTTTATTTATCAACACTATTTACGTCTTTTATTTATAGTAAGTTCATTTATAATACAAAATTAATTTTTTACTTTTCAGTAGGTTTTGAGGTCGGTTTTATTTTTTTGTTTAAAATTAATTTTAAATAACATCATTTAGTCCGATCTAGTAGCAACAATCAGCTCTGATATGCCCGTGGGCCTAACAGCTATGATATGCCCGTGGGCCTATCGTTTAGTGTAGTCAAGCTATTTACGTTCACGTATCTTTTTAATAAATTAATTTAAAAAAAAATTTATGTAAAAAAATTACATGAATTTTATTTATCAACACTATTTACGTCTTTTATTTATAGTAAGTTCATTTATAATACAAAATTAATTTTTTACTTTTCAGTGCGTTTTGAGGTCGGTTTTATTTTTTTGTTAAAAATTAATTTTAAATAACATCATTTAGTCCGATCTAGTAGCAACAATCAGCTCTGATATGCCCGTGGGCCTAACAGCTATGATATGCCCGTGGGCCTAACAGCTCTGATATGCCCGTGGGCCTAACAACTCTGATATGCCCGTGGGCCTATCGTTTAGTGTAGTCAAGCTATTTACGTTCACGTATCTTTTAAATAACATCATTTAGTCCGACCTAGTAGAAACAATCAGCTCTGATATGCCCATGGGCCTAACAGCTCTGATATGCCCGTGGGCCTAACAGCTCTGATATGCCCGTGGGCCTAACAACTCTGATATGCCCGAGGGCCTATCGTTTAGTCTAGTCAAGCTATTTACGTTCACGTATCTTTTAAATAAATTAATTTAAAAAAAAATTTATGTAAAAAAATTACATGAATTTTATTTATCAACACTATTTACGTCTTTTATTTATAGTAAGTTCATTTATAATACAAAATTAATTTTTTACTTTTCAGTGCGTTTTGAGGTCGGTTTTATTTTTTTGTTTAAAATTAATTTTAAATAACATCATTTAGTCCGATCTAGTAGCAACAATCAGCTCTGATATGCCCGTGGGCCTAACAGCTCTGATATGCCCGTGGGCCTAACAACTCTGATATGCCCGTGGGCCTATCGTTTAGTGTAGTCAAATTATTTAAGTTCACGTATCTTTAAAATTACATCATTTAGTCCGACCTAGTAGAAACAATCAGCTCTGATATGCCCATGGGCCTAACAGCTCTGATATGCCCGTGGGCCTAACAGCTCTGATATGCCCGTGGGCCTAACAACTCTGATATGCCCGAGGGCCTATCGTTTAGTCTAGTCAAGCTATTTACGTTCACGTATCTTTTAAATAAATTAATTTAAAAAAAAATTTATGTAAAAAAATTACATGAATTTTATTTATCAACACTTTTTACGTCTTTTATTTATAGTAAGTTCATTTATAATACAAAATTAATTTTTTACTTTTCAGTGCGTTTTGAGGTCGGTTTTATTTTTTTGTTTAAAATTAATTTTAAATAACATCATTTAGTCCGATCTAGTAGCAACAATCAGCTCTGATATGCCCGTGGGCCTAACAGCTCTGATATGCCCGTGGGCCTAACAACTCTGATATGCCCGTGGGCCTATCGTTTAGTGTAGTCAAATTATTTAAGTTCACGTATCTTTTAAATAACATCATTTAGTCCGACCTAGTAGAAACAATCAGCTCTGATATGCCCATGGGCCTAACAGCTCTGATATGCCCGTGGGCCTAACAGCTCTGATATGCCCGTGGGCCTAACAACTCTGATATGCCCGAGGGCCTATCGTTTAGTCTAGTCAAGCTATTTACGTTCACGTATCTTTTAAATAAATTAATTTAAAAAAAAATTTATGTAAAAAAATTACATGAATTTTATTTATCAACACTATTTACGTCTTTTATTTATAGTAAGTTCATTTATAATACAAAATTAATTTTTTACTTTTCAGTGCGTTTTGAGGTCGGTTTTATTTTTTTGTTTAAAATTAATTTTAAATAACATCATTTAGTCCGATCTAGTAGCAACAATCAGCTCTGATATGCCCGTGGGCCTAACAGCTATGATATGCCCGTGGGCCTAACAGCTCTGATATGCCCGTGGGCCTAACAACTCTGATATGCCCGTGGGCCTATCGTTTAGTGTAGTCAAGCTATTTACGTTCACGTATCTTTTAAATAAATTAATTTAAAAAAAAATTTATGTAAAAAAATTACATGAATTTTATTTATCAACACTATTTACGTCTTTTATTTATAGTAAGTTCATTTATAATACAAAATTAATTTTTTACTTTTCAGTGCGTTTTGAGGTCGGTTTTATTTTTTTGTTTAAAATTAATTTTAAATAACATCATTTAGTCCGATCTAGTAGCAACAATCAGCTCTGATATGCCCGTGGGCCTAACAGCTCTGATATGCCCGTGGGCCTAACAACTCTGATATGCCCGTGGGCCTATCGTTTAGTGTAGTCAAATTATTTAACTTCACGTATCTTTAAAATTACATCATTTAGTCCGACCTAGTAGAAACAATCAGCTCTGATATGCCCATGGGCCTAACAGCTCTGATATGCCCGTGGGCCTAACAGCTCTGATATGCCCGTGGGCCTAACAACTCTGATATGCCCGTGGGCCTATCGTTTAGTGTAGTCAAGCTATTTACGTTCACGTATCTTTTAAATAACATCATTTAGTCCGACCTAGTAGAAACAATCAGCTCTGATATGCCCGTGAGCCTAACAGCTCTGATATGCCCGTGGGCCTAACAACTCTGATATGCCCGTGGGCCTAACAACTCTGATATGCCCGTGGGCCTATCGTTTAGTGTAGTCAAGCTATTTACGTTCACGTATCTTTTAAATAACATCATTTAGTCCGACCTAGTAGAAACAATCAGCTCTGATATGCCCGTGGGCCTAACAGCTCTGATGTGCCCGTGGGCCTAACAGCTCTGATATGCCCGTGGGCCTAACAACTCTGATATGCCCGTGGGCCTATCGTTTAGTGTAGTCAAGCTATTTACGTTCACGTATCTTTTAAATAACATCATTTAGTCCGACCTAGTAGAAACAATCAGCTCTGATATGCCCGTGAGCCTAACAGCTCTGATATGCCCGTGGGCCTAACAGCTCTGATATGCCCGTGGGCCTATCGTTTAGTGTAGTCAAATTATTTACGTTCACGTATCTTTTAAATAACATCATTAAGTCCGATCTAGTAGCAACAATCAGCTCTGATATGCCCGTGGGCCTAACAGCTATGATATGCCCGTGAACCTAACAGCTCTGATATGCCCGTGGGCCTAACAACTCTGATATGCCCGTGGGCCTATCGTTTAGTGTAGTCAAGCTATTGACGTTTACGTATCTTTTAAATAACATCATTTAGTCCGACCAAGTAGAAACAATCAGCTCTGATATACCCGTGGGCCTAACAACTCTGATATGCCCGTGGGCCTAACAGCTCTGATATGCCCGTGGGCCTAACAACTCTGATATGCCCGTAGGCCTATCGTTTAGTGTAGTCAAGCTATTTACGTTCACGTATCTTTTAAATAACATCATTAATGATGTTATTTAAAAGATAAGTAAGTTTATAAGTTATAAGTTAAGTCCGATCTAGTAGCAACAATCAGCTCTGATATGCCCGTGGGCCTAACAGCTCTGATATGCCCGTGGGCCTATCGTTTAGTGTAGTCAAGCTATTTACGTTCACGTATCTTTTAAATAACATCATTAAGTCCGATCTAGTAGCAACAATCAGCTCTGATATGCCGTGGGCCTAACAGCTCTGATATGCCCGTGGGCCTAACAACTCTGATATGCCCGTGGGCCTATCGTTTAGTGTAGTCAAGCTATTTACGTTCACGTATCTTTTAAATAAATTAATTTAAAAAAAAATTATATAAAAAATTACATGAATTTTATTTATCAACACTATTTACATCTTTTATTTATGGTAAGTTCATTTATAATACAAAATTAATTTTTTACTTTTAAGTGCGTTTTGAGGTCGGTTTTATTTTTTTGTGTAAAATTAATTTTAAATAACATCATTTAGTCCGATCTAGTAGCAACAATCAGCTCTGATATGCCCGTGGGCCTAACAGCTCTGATATGCCCGTGGGCCTATCGTTTAGTGTAGTCAAGCTATTTACGTTCACGTATCTTTTAAATAACATCATTTAGTCCGACCTAGTAGAAACAATCAGCTCTGATATGCCCGTGGGCCTAACAGCTATGATATGCCCGTGGGCCTAACAGCTCTGATATGCCCGTGGGCCTAACAACTCTTATATGCCCGTGGGCCTATCGTTTAGTGTAGTCAAGCTATTTACGTTCACGTATCTTTTAAATAAATTAATTTTAAAAAAAATTTATGAAAAAAAATTACATGAATTTTATTTATCAACACTATTTACGTCTTTTATTTATAGTAAGTTCATTTATAATACAAAATTAATTTTTTACTTTTCAGTGCGTTTTGAGGTCGGTTTTATTTTTTTGTTTAAAATTAATTTTAAATAACATCATTTAGTCCGATCTAGTAGCAACAATCAGCTCTGATATGCCCGTGGGCCTAACAGCTATGATATGCCCGTGGGCCTATCGTTTAGTGTAGTCAAGCTATTTACGTTCACGTATCTTTTTAATAAATTAATTTAAAAAAAAATTTATGTAAAAAAATTACATGAATTTTATTTATCAACACTATTTACGTCTTTTATTTATAGTAAGTTCATTTATAATACAAAATTAATTTTTTACTTTTCAGTGCGTTTTGAGGTCGGTTTTATTTTTTTGTTTAAAATTAATTTTAAATAACATCATTTAGTCCGATCTAGTAGCAACAATCAGCTCTGATATGCCCGTGGGCCTAACAGCTATGATATGCCCGTGGGCCTAACAGCTCTGATATGCCCGTGGGCCTAACAACTCTGATATGCCCGTGGGCCTATCGTTTAGTGTAGTCAAGCTATTTACGTTCACGTATCTTTTAAATAAATTAATTTTAAAAAAAATTTATGAAAAAAAATTACATGAATTTTATTTATCAACACTTTTTACGTCTTTTATTTATAGTAAGTTCATTTATAATACAAAATTAATTTTTTACTTTTCAGTGCGTTTTGAGGTCGGTTTTATTTTTTTGTTTAAAATTAATTTTAAATAACATCATTTAGTCCGATCTAGTAGCAACAATCAGCTCTGATATGCCCGTGGGCCTAACAGCTCTGATATGCCCGTGGGCCTAACAACTCTGATATGCCCGTGGGCCTATCGTTTAGTGTAGTCAAATTATTTAAGTTCACGTATCTTTTAAATAACATCATTTAGTCCGACCTAGTAGAAACAATCAGCTCTGATATGCCCATGGGCCTAACAGCTCTGATATGCCCGTGGGCCTAACAGCTCTGATATGCCCGTGGGCCTAACAACTCTGATATGCCCGAGGGCCTATCGTTTAGTCTAGTCAAGCTATTTACGTTCACGTATCTTTTAAATAAATTAATTTAAAAAAAAATTTATGTAAAAAAATTACATGAATTTTATTTATCAACACTATTTACGTCTTTTATTTATAGTAAGTTCATTTATAATACAAAATTAATTTTTTACTTTTCAGTGCGTTTTGAGGTCGGTTTTATTTTTTTGTTTAAAATTAATTTTAAATAACATCATTTAGTCCGATCTAGTAGCAACAATCAGCTCTGATATGCCCGTGGGCCTAACAGCTATGATATGCCCGTGGGCCTAACAGCTCTGATATGCCCGTGGGCCTAACAACTCTGATATGCCCGTGGGCCTATCGTTTAGTGTAGTCAAGCTATTTACGTTCACGTATCTTTTAAATAAATTAATTTAAAAAAAAATTTATGTAAAAAAATTACATGAATTTTATTTATCAACACTATTTACGTCTTTTATTTATAGTAAGTTCATTTATAATACAAAATTAATTTTTTACTTTTCAGTGCGTTTTGAGGTCGGTTTTATTTTTTTGTTTAAAATTAATTTTAAATAACATCATTTAGTCCGATCTAGTAGCAACAATCAGCTCTGATATGCCCGTGGGCCTAACAGCTCTGATATGCCCGTGGGCCTAACAACTCTGATATGCCCGAAGGCCTATCGTTTAGTCTAGTCAAGCTATTTACGTTCACGTATCTTTTAAATAAATTAATTTAAAAAAAAAATTATGTAAAAAAATTACATGAATTTTATTTATCAACACTATTTACGTCTTTTATTTATAGTAAGTTCATTTATAATACAAAATTAATTTTTTACTTTTCAGTAGGTTTTGAGGTCGGTTTTATTTTTTTGTTTAAAATTAATTTTAAATAACATCATTTAGTCCGATCTAGTAGCAACAATCAGCTCTGATATGCCCGTGGGCCTAACAGCTATGATATGCCCGTGGGCCTATCGTTTAGTGTAGTCAAGCTATTTACGTTCACGTATCTTTTTAATAAATTAATTTAAAAAAAAAATTATGTAAAAAAATTACATGAATTTTATTTATCAACACTATTTACGTCTTTTATTTATAGTAAGTTCATTTATAATACAAAATTAATTTTTTACTTTTCAGTGCGTTTTGAGGTCGGTTTTATTTTTTTGTTTAAAATTAATTTTAAATAACATCATTTAGTCCGATCTAGTAGCAACAATCAGCTCTGATATGCCCGTGGGCCTAACAGCTATGATATGCCCGTGGGCCTAACAGCTCTGATATGCCCGTGGGCCTAACAACTCTGATATGCCCGTGGGCCTATCGTTTAGTGTAGTCAAGCTATTTACGTTCACGTATCTTTTAAATAACATCATTTAGTCCGACCTAGTAGAAACAATCAGCTCTGATATGCCCATGGGCCTAACAGCTCTGATATGCCCGTGGGCCTAACAGCTCTGATATGCCCGTGGGCCTAACAACTCTGATATGCCCGAGGGCCTATCGTTTAGTCTAGTCAAGCTATTTACGTTCACGTATCTTTTAAATAAATTAATTTAAAAAAAAATTTATGTAAAAAAATTACATGAATTTTATTTATCAACACTATTTACGTCTTTTATTTATAGTAAGTTCATTTATAATACAAAATTAATTTTTTACTTTTCAGTGCGTTTTGAGGTCGGTTTTATTTTTTTGTTTAAAATTAATTTTAAATAACATCATTTAGTCCGATCTAGTAGCAACAATCAGCTCTGATATGCCCGTGGGCCTAACAGCTCTGATATGCCCGTGGGCCTAACAACTCTGATATGCCCGTGGGCCTATCGTTTAGTGTAGTCAAATTATTTAAGTTCACGTATCTTTAAAATTACATCATTTAGTCCGACCTACTAGAAACAATCAGCTCTGATATGCCCATGGGCCTAACAGCTCTGATATGCCCGTGGGCCTAACAGCTCTGATATGCCCGTGGGCCTAACATTTCTGATATGCCCGAGGGCCTATCGTTTAGTCTAGTCAAGCTATTTACGTTCACGTATCTTTTAAATAAATTAATTTAAAAAAAAATTTATGTAAAAAAATTACATGAATTTTATTTATCAACACTTTTTACGTCTTTTATTTATAGTAAGTTCATTTATAATACAAAATTAATTTTTTACTTTTCAGTGCGTTTTGAGGTCGGTTTTATTTTTTTGTTTAAAATTAATTTTAAATAACATCATTTAGTCCGATCTAGTAGCAACAATCAGCTCTGATATGCCCGTGGGCCTAACAGCTCTGATATGCCCGTGGGCCTAACAACTCTGATATGCCCGTGGGCCTATCGTTTAGTGTAGTCAAATTATTTAAGTTCACGTATCTTTTAAATAACATCATTTAGTCCGACCTAGTAGAAACAATCAGCTCTGATATGCCCATGGGCCTAACAGCTCTGATATGCCCGTGGGCCTAACAGCTCTGATATGCCCGTGGGCCTAACAACTCTGATATGCCCGAGGGCCTATCGTTTAGTCTAGTCAAGCTATTTACGTTCACGTATCTTTTAAATAAATTAATTTAAAAAAAAATTTATGTAAAAAAATTACATGAATTTTATTTATCAACACTATTTACGTCTTTTATTTATAGTAAGTTCATTTATAATACAAAATTAATTTTTTACTTTTCAGTGCGTTTTGAGGTCGGTTTTATTTTTTTGTTTAAAATTAATTTTAAATAACATCATTTAGTCCGATCTAGTAGCAACAATCAGCTCTGATATGCCCGTGGGCCTAACAGCTATGATATGCCCGTGGGCCTAACAGCTCTGATATGCCCGTGGGCCTAACAACTCTGATATGCCCGTGGGCCTATCGTTTAGTGTAGTCAAGCTATTTACGTTCACGTATCTTTTAAATAAATTAATTTAAAAAAAAATTTATGTAAAAAAATTACATGAATTTTATTTATCAACACTATTTACGTCTTTTATTTATAGTAAGTTCATTTATAATACAAAATTAATTTTTTACTTTTCAGTGCGTTTTGAGGTCGGTTTTATTTTTTTGTTTAAAATTAATTTTAAATAACATCATTTAGTCCGATCTAGTAGCAACAATCAGCTCTGATATGCCCGTGGGCCTAACAGCTCTGATATGCCCGTGGGCCTAACAACTCTGATATGCCCGAAGGCCTATCGTTTAGTCTAGTCAAGCTATTTACGTTCACGTATCTTTTAAATAAATTAATTTAAAAAAAAAATTATGTAAAAAAATTACATGAATTTTATTTATCAACACTATTTACGTCTTTTATTTATAGTAAGTTCATTTATAATACAAAATTAATTTTTTACTTTTCAGTAGGTTTTGAGGTCGGTTTTATTTTTTTGTTTAAAATTAATTTTAAATAACATCATTTAGTCCGATCTAGTAGCAACAATCAGCTCTGATATGCCCGTGGGCCTAACAGCTATGATATGCCCGTGGGCCTATCGTTTAGTGTAGTCAAGCTATTTACGTTCACGTATCTTTTTAATAAATTAATTTAAAAAAAAATTTATGTAAAAAAATTACATGAATTTTATTTATCAACACTATTTACGTCTTTTATTTATAGTAAGTTCATTTATAATACAAAATTAATTTTTTACTTTTCAGTGCGTTTTGAGGTCGGTTTTATTTTTTTGTTAAAAATTAATTTTAAATAACATCATTTAGTCCGATCTAGTAGCAACAATCAGCTCTGATATGCCCGTGGGCCTAACAGCTATGATATGCCCGTGGGCCTAACAGCTCTGATATGCCCGTGGGCCTAACAACTCTGATATGCCCGTGGGCCTATCGTTTAGTGTAGTCAAGCTATTTACGTTCACGTATCTTTTAAATAACATCATTTAGTCCGACCTAGTAGAAACAATCAGCTCTGATATGCCCATGGGCCTAACAGCTCTGATATGCCCGTGGGCCTAACAGCTCTGATATGCCCGTGGGCCTAACAACTCTGATATGCCCGAGGGCCTATCGTTTAGTCTAGTCAAGCTATTTACGTTCACGTATCTTTTAAATAAATTAATTTAAAAAAAAATTTATGTAAAAAAATTACATGAATTTTATTTATCAACACTATTTACGTCTTTTATTTATAGTAAGTTCATTTATAATACAAAATTAATTTTTTACTTTTCAGTGCGTTTTGAGGTCGGTTTTATTTTTTTGTTTAAAATTAATTTTAAATAACATCATTTAGTCCGATCTAGTAGCAACAATCAGCTCTGATATGCCCGTGGGCCTAACAGCTCTGATATGCCCGTGGGCCTAACAACTCTGATATGCCCGTGGGCCTATCGTTTAGTGTAGTCAAATTATTTAAGTTCACGTATCTTTAAAATTACATCATTTAGTCCGACCTAGTAGAAACAATCAGCTCTGATATGCCCATGGGCCTAACAGCTCTGATATTCCCGTGGGCCTAACAGCTCTGATATGCCCGTGGGCCTAACATTTCTGATATGCCCGAGGGCCTATCGTTTAGTCTAGTCAAGCTATTTACGTTCACGTATCTTTTAAATAAATTAATTTAAAAAAAAATTTATGTAAAAAAATTACATGAATTTTATTTATTAACACTTTTTACGTCTTTTATTTATAGTAAGTTCATTTATAATACAAAATTAATTTTTTACTTTTCAGTGCGTTTTGAGGTCGGTTTTATTTTTTTGTTTAAAATTAATTTTAAATAACATCATTTAGTCCGATCTAGTAGCAACAATCAGCTCTGATATGCCCGTGGGCCTAACAGCTCTGATATGCCCGTGGGCCTAACAACTCTGATATGCCCGTGGGCCTATCGTTTAGTGTAGTCAAATTATTTAAGTTCACGTATCTTTTAAATAACATCATTTAGTCCGACCTAGTAGAAACAATCAGCTCTGATATGCCCATGGGCCTAACAGCTCTGATATGCCCGTGGGCCTAACAGCTCTGATATGCCCGTGGGCCTAACAACTCTGATATGCCCGAGGGCCTATCGTTTAGTCTAGTCAAGCTATTTACGTTCACGTATCTTTTAAATAAATTAATTTAAAAAAAAAATTATGTAAAAAAATTACATGAATTTTATTTATCAACACTATTTACGTCTTTTATTTATAGTAAGTTCATTTATAATACAAAATTAATTTTTTACTTTTCAGTGCGTTTTGAGGTCGGTTTTATTTTTTTGTTTAAAATTAATTTTAAATAACATCATTTAGTCCGATCTAGTAGCAACAATCAGCTCTGATATGCCCGTGGGCCTAACAGCTATGATATGCCCGTGGGCCTAACAGCTCTGATATGCCCGTGGGCCTAACAACTCTGATATGCCCGTGGGCCTATCGTTTAGTGTAGTCAAGCTATTTACGTTCACGTATCTTTTAAATAAATTAATTTAAAAAAAAATTTATGTAAAAAAATTACATGAATTTTATTTATCAACACTATTTACGTCTTTTATTTATAGTAAGTTCATTTATAATACAAAATTAATTTTTTACTTTTCAGTGCGTTTTGAGGTCGGTTTTATTTTTTTGTTTAAAATTAATTTTAAATAACATCATTTAGTCCGATCTAGTAGCAACAATCAGCTCTGATATGCCCGTGGGCCTAACAGCTCTGATATGCCCGTGGGCCTAACAACTCTGATATGCCCGAAGGCCTATCGTTTAGTCTAGTCAAGCTATTTACGTTCACGTATCTTTTAAATAAATTAATTTAAAAAAAAAATTATGTAAAAAAATTACATGAATTTTATTTATCAACACTATTTACGTCTTTTATTTATAGTAAGTTCATTTATAATACAAAATTAATTTTTTACTTTTCAGTGCGTTTTGAGGTCGGTTTTATTTTTTTGTTTAAAATTAATTTTAAATAACATCATTTAGTCCGATCTAGTAGCAACAATCAGCTCTGATATGCCCGTGGGCCTAACAGCTATGATATGCCCGTGGGCCTAACAGCTCTGATATGCCCGTGGGCCTAACAACTCTGATATGCCCGTGGGCCTATCGTTTAGTGTAGTCAAGCTATTTACGTTCACGTATCTTTTAAATAAATTAATTTAAAAAAAAAATATATAAAAAAATTACATGAATTTTATTTATCAACACTATTTACGTCTTTTATTTATAGTAAGTTCATTTATAATACAAAATTAATTTTTTACTTTTCAGTGCGTTTTGAGGTCGGTTTTATTTTTTTGTTTAAAATTAATTTTAAATAACATCATTTAGTCCGACCTAGTAGAAACAATCAGCTCTGATATGCCCATGGGCCTAACAGCTCTGATATGCCCGTGGGCCTAACAGCTCTGATATGCCCGTGGGCCTAACAACTCTGATATGCCCGAGGGCCTATCGTTTAGTCTAGTCAAGCTATTTACGTTCACGTATCTTTTAAATAAATTAATTTAAAAAAAAATTTATGTAAAAAAATTACATGAATTTTATTTATCAACACTATTTACGTCTTTTATTTATAGTAAGTTCATTTATAATACAAAATTAATTTTTTACTTTTCAGTGCGTTTTGAGGTCGGTTTTATTTTTTTGTTTAAAATTAATTTTAAATAACATCATTTAGTCCGATCTAGTAGCAACAATCAGCTCTGATATGCCCGTGGGCCTAACAGCTATGAATTGCCCGTGGGCCTAACAGCTCTGATATGCCCGTGGGCCTAACAACTCTGATATGCCCGTGGGCCTATCGTTTAGTGTAGTCAAGCTATTTACGTTCACGTATCTTTTAAATAAATTAATTTAAAAAAAAATTTATGTAAAAAAATTACATGAATTTTATTTATCAACACTATTTACGTCTTTTATTTATAGTAAGTTCATTTATAATACAAAATTAATTTTTTACTTTTCAGTGCGTTTTGAGGTCGGTTTTATTTTTTTGATTAAAATTAATTTTAAATAACATCATTTAGTCCGATCTAGTAGCAACAATCAGCTCTGATATGCCCGTGGGCCTAACAGCTCTGATATGCCCGTGGGCCTATCGTTTAGTGTAGTCAAGCTATTTACGTTCACGTATCTTTTAAATAACATCATTTAGTCCGACCTAGTAGAAACAATCAGCTCTGATATGCCCGTGGGCCTAACAGCTATGATATGCCCGTGGGCCTAACAGCTCTGATATGCCCGTGGGCCTAACAACTCTGATATGCCCGAGGGCCTATCGTTTAGTCTAGTCAAGCTATTTACGTTCACGTATCTTTTAAATAAATTAATTTTAAAAAAAATTTATGAAAAAAAATTACATGAATTTTATTTATCAACACTATTTACGTCTTTTATTTATAGTAAGTTCATTTATAATACAAAATTAATTTTTTACTTTTCAGTGCGTTTTGAGGTCGGTTTTATTTTTTTGTTTAAAATTAATTTTAAATAACATCATTTAGTCCGATCTAGTAGCAACAATCAGCTCTGATATGCCCGTGGGCCTAACAGCTATGATATGCCCGTGGGCCTATCGTTTAGTGTAGTCAAGCTATTTACGTTCACGTATCTTTTAAATAAATTAATTTAAAAAAAATTTATGTAAAAAAATTACATGAATTTTATTTATCAACACTATTTACGTCTTTTATTTATAGTAAGTTCATTTATAATACAAAATTAATTTTTTACTTTTCAGTGCGTTTTGAGGTCGGTTTTATTTTTTTGTTTAAAATTAATTTTAAATAACATCATTTAGTCCGATCTAGTAGCAACAATCAGCTCTGATATGCCCGTGGGCCTAACAGCTCTGATATGCCCGTGGGCCTAACAACTCTGATATGCCCGTGGGCCTATCGTTTAGTGTAGTCAAATTATTTAAGTTCACGTATCTTTTAAATAACATCATTTAGTCCGACCTAGTAGAAACAATCAGCTCTGATATGCCCATGGGCCTAACAGCTCTGATATGCCCGTGGGCCTAACAGCTCTGATATGCCCGTGGGCCTAACAACTCTGATATGCCCGAGGGCCTATCGTTTAGTCTAGTCAAGCTATTTACGTTCACGTATCTTTTAAATAAATTAATTTAAAAAAAAATTTATGTAAAAAAATTACATGAATTTTATTTATCAACACTTTTTACGTCTTTTATTTATAGTAAGTTCATTTATAATACAAAATTAATTTTTTACTTTTCAGTGCGTTTTGAGGTCGGTTTTATTTTTTTGTTTAAAATTAATTTTAAATAACATCATTTAGTCCGATCTAGTAGCAACAATCAGCTCTGATATGCCCGTGGGCCTAACAGCTCTGATATGCCCGTGGGCCTAACAACTCTGATATGCCCGTGGGCCTATCGTTTAGTGTAGTCAAATTATTTAAGTTCACGTATCTTTTAAATAACATCATTTAGTCCGACCTAGTAGCAACAATCAGCTCTGATATGCCCGTGGGCCTAACAACTCTGATATGCCCGTGGGCCTAACAGCTCTGATATGCCCGTGGGCCTAACAACTCTGATATGCCCGTAGGCCTATCGTTTAGTGTAGTCAAGCTATTTACGTTCACGTATCTTTTTAATAAATTAATTTAAAAAAAAATTTATGTAAAAAAATTACATGAATTTTATTTATCAACACTATTTACGTCTTTTATTTATAGTAAGTTCATTTATAATACAAAATTAATTTTTTACTTTTCAGTGCGTTTTGAGGTCGGTTTTATTTTTTTGTTTAAAATTAATTTTAAATAACATCATTTAGTCCGATCTAGTAGCAACAATCAGCTCTGATATGCCCGTGGGCCTAACAGCTCTGATATGCCCGTGGGCCTATCGTTTAGTGTAGTCAAATTATTTAAGTTCACGTATCTTTAAAATTACATCATTTAGTCCGACCTAGTAGAAACAATCAGCTCTGATATGCCCATGGGCCTAACAGCTCTGATATGCCCGTGGGCCTAACAGCTCTGATATGCCCGTGGGCCTAACAACTCTGATATGCCCGTGGGCCTAACAACTCTGATATGCCCGTGGGCCTATCGTTTAGTGTAGTCAAGCTATTTACGTTCACGTATCTTTTAAATAACATCATTTAGTCCGACCTAGTAGAAACAATCAGCTCTGATATGCCCGTGGGCCTAACAGCTCTGATATGCCCGTGGGCCTAACAGCTCTGATATGCCCGTGGGCCTATCGTTTAGTGTAGTCAAATTATTTACGTTCACGTATCTTTTAAATAACATCATTAAGTCCGATCTAGTAGCAACAATCAGCTCTGATATGCCCGTGGGCCTAACAGCTATGATATGCCCGTGAACCTAACAGCTCTGATATGCCCGTGGGCCTAACAACTCTGATATGCCCGTGGGCCTAACAACTCTGATATGCCCGTGGGCCTATCGTTTAGTGTAGTCAAGCTATTTACGTTCACGTATCTTTTAAATAAATTAATTTAAAAAAAATTTATGTAAAAAAATTACATGAATTTTATTTATCAACACTATTTACGTCTTTTATTTATAGTAAGTTCATTTATAATACAAAATTAATTTTTTACTTTTCAGTGCGTTTTGAGGTCGGTTTTATTTTTTTGTTTAAAATTAATTTTAAATAACATCATTTAGTCCGATCTAGTAGCAACAATCAGCTCTGATATGCCCGTGGGCCTAACAGCTATGATATGCCCGTGGGCCTATCGTTTAGTGTAGTCAAGCTATTTACGTTCACGTATCTTTTTAATAAATTAATTTTAAAAAAAATTTATGAAAAAAAATTACATGAATTTTATTTATCAACACTATTTACGTCTTTTATTTATAGTAAGTTCATTTATAATACAAAATTTATTTTTTACTTTTCAGTGCGTTTTGAGGTCGGTTTTATTTTTTTGTTTAAAATTAATTTTAAATAACATCATTTAGTCCGATCTAGTAGCAACAATCAGCTCTGATATGCCCGTGGGCCTAACAGCTATGATATGCCCGTGGGCCTAACAGCTCTGATATGCCCGTGGGCCTAACAACTCTGATATGCCCGTGGGCCTATCGTTTAGTGTAGTCAAGCTATTTACGTTCACGTATCTTTTAAATAACATCATTTAGTCCGACCTAGTAGAAACAATCAGCTCTGATATGCCCATGGGCCTAACAGATCTGATATGCCCGTGGGCCTAACAGCTCTGATATGCCCGTGGGCCTAACAACTCTGATATGCCCGAGGGCCTATCGTTTAGTCTAGTCAAGCTATTAACGTTCACGTATCTTTTAAATAAATTAATTTAAAAAAAAATTTATGTAAAAAAATTACATGAATTTTATTTATCAACACTATTTACGTCTTTTATTTATAGTAAGTTCATTTATAATACAAAATTAATTTTTTACTTTTCAGTGCGTTTTGAGGTCGGTTTTATTTTTTTGTTTAAAATTAATTTTAAATAACATCATTTAGTCCGATCTAGTAGCAACAATCAGCTCTGATATGCCCGTGGGCCTAACAGCTATGATATGCCCGTGGGCCTAACAGCTCTGATATGCCCGTGGGCCTAACAACTCTGATATGCCCGTGGGCCTATCGTTTAGTGTAGTCAAGCTATTTACGTTCACGTATCTTTTAAATAAATTAATTTAAAAAAAAATTTATGTAAAAAAATTACATGAATTTTATTTATCAACACTATTTACGTCTTTTATTTATAGTAAGTTCATTTATAATACAAAATTAATTTTTTACTTTTCAGTGCGTTTTGAGGTCGGTTTTATTTTTTTGTTTAAAATTAATTTTAAATAACATCATTTAGTCCGATCTAGTAGCAACAATCAGCTCTGATATGCCCGTGGGCCTAACAGCTCTGATATGCCCGTGGGCCTAACAACTCTGATATGCCCGTGGGCCTATCGTTTAGTGTAGTCAAATTATTTAACTTCACGTATCTTTAAAATTACATCATTTAGTCCGACCTAGTAGAAACAATCAGCTCTGATATGCCCATGGGCCTAACAGCTCTGATATGCCCGTGGGCCTAACAGCTCTGATATGCCCGTGGGCCTAACAACTCTGATATGCCCGTGGGCCTATCGTTTAGTGTAGTCAAGCTATTTACGTTCACGTATCTTTTAAATAACATCATTTAGTCCGACCTAGTAGAAACAATCAGCTCTGATATGCCCGTGAGCCTAACAGCTCTGATATGCCCGTGGGCCTAACAACTCTGATATGCCCGTGGGCCTAACAACTCTGATATGCCCGTGGGCCTATCGTTTAGTGTAGTCAAGCTATTTACGTTCACGTATCTTTTAAATAACATCATTTAGTCCGACCTAGTAGAAACAATCAGCTCTGATATGCCCGTGGGCCTAACAGCTCTGATGTGCCCGTGGGCCTAACAGCTCTGATATGCCCGTGGGCCTAACAACTCTGATATGCCCGTGGGCCTATCGTTTAGTGTAGTCAAGCTATTTACGTTCACGTATCTTTTAAATAACATCATTTAGTCCGACCTAGTAGAAACAATCAGCTCTGATATGCCCGTGAGCCTAACAGCTCTGATATGCCCGTGGGCCTAACAGCTCTGATATGCCCGTGGGCCTATCGTTTAGTGTAGTCAAATTATTTACGTTCACGTATCTTTTAAATAACATCATTAAGTCCGATCTAGTAGCAACAATCAGCTCTGATATGCCCGTGGGCCTAACAGCTATGATATGCCCGTGAACCTAACAGCTCTGATATGCCCGTGGGCCTAACAACTCTGATATGCCCGTGGGCCTATCGTTTAGTGTAGTCAAGCTATTGACGTTTACGTATCTTTTAAATAACATCATTTAGTCCGACCAAGTAGAAACAATCAGCTCTGATATACCCGTGGGCCTAACAACTCTGATATGCCCGTGGGCCTAACAGCTCTGATATGCCCGTGGGCCTAACAACTCTGATATGCCCGTAGGCCTATCGTTTAGTGTAGTCAAGCTATTTACGTTCACGTATCTTTTAAATAACATCATTAATGATGTTATTTAAAAGATAAGTAAGTTTATAAGTTATAAGTTAAGTCCGATCTAGTAGCAACAATCAGCTCTGATATGCCCGTGGGCCTAACAGCTCTGATATGCCCGTGGGCCTATCGTTTAGTGTAGTCAAGCTATTTACGTTCACGTATCTTTTAAATAACATCATTAAGTCCGATCTAGTAGCAACAATCAGCTCTGATATGCCGTGGGCCTAACAGCTCTGATATGCCCGTGGGCCTAACAACTCTGATATGCCCGTGGGCCTATCGTTTAGTGTAGTCAAGCTATTTACGTTCACGTATCTTTTAAATAAATTAATTTAAAAAAAAATTATATAAAAAATTACATGAATTTTATTTATCAACACTATTTACATCTTTTATTTATGGTAAGTTCATTTATAATACAAAATTAATTTTTTACTTTTAAGTGCGTTTTGAGGTCGGTTTTATTTTTTTGTGTAAAATTAATTTTAAATAACATCATTTAGTCCGATCTAGTAGCAACAATCAGCTCTGATATGCCCGTGGGCCTAACAGCTCTGATATGCCCGTGGGCCTATCGTTTAGTGTAGTCAAGCTATTTACGTTCACGTATCTTTTAAATAACATCATTTAGTCCGACCTAGTAGAAACAATCAGCTCTGATATGCCCGTGGGCCTAACAGCTATGATATGCCCGTGGGCCTAACAGCTCTGATATGCCCGTGGGCCTAACAACTCTTATATGCCCGTGGGCCTATCGTTTAGTGTAGTCAAGCTATTTACGTTCACGTATCTTTTAAATAAATTAATTTTAAAAAAAATTTATGAAAAAAAATTACATGAATTTTATTTATCAACACTATTTACGTCTTTTATTTATAGTAAGTTCATTTATAATACAAAATTAATTTTTTACTTTTCAGTGCGTTTTGAGGTCGGTTTTATTTTTTTGTTTAAAATTAATTTTAAATAACATCATTTAGTCCGATCTAGTAGCAACAATCAGCTCTGATATGCCCGTGGGCCTAACAGCTATGATATGCCCGTGGGCCTATCGTTTAGTGTAGTCAAGCTATTTACGTTCACGTATCTTTTTAATAAATTAATTTAAAAAAAAATTTATGTAAAAAAATTACATGAATTTTATTTATCAACACTATTTACGTCTTTTATTTATAGTAAGTTCATTTATAATACAAAATTAATTTTTTACTTTTCAGTGCGTTTTGAGGTCGGTTTTATTTTTTTGTTTAAAATTAATTTTAAATAACATCATTTAGTCCGATCTAGTAGCAACAATCAGCTCTGATATGCCCGTGGGCCTAACAGCTATGATATGCCCGTGGGCCTAACAGCTCTGATATGCCCGTGGGCCTAACAGCTCTGATATGCCCGTGGGCCTAACAACTCTGATATGCCCGTGGGCCTATCGTTTAGTGTAGTCAAGCTATTTACGTTCACGTATCTTTTAAATAACATCATTTAGTCCGACCTAGTAGAAACAATCAGCTCTGATATGCCCGTGGGCCTAACAGCTCTGATATGCCCGTGGGCCTAACAGCTCTGATATGCCCGTGGGCCTAACAACTCTGATATGCCCGAGGGCCTATCGTTTAGTCTAGTCAAGCTATTTACGTTCACGTATCTTTTAAATAAATTAATTTTAAAAAAAATTTATGAAAAAAAATTACATGAATTTTATTTATCAACACTTTTTACGTCTTTTATTTATAGTAAGTTCATTTATAATACAAAATTAATTTTTTACTTTTCAGTGCGTTTTGAGGTCGGTTTTATTTTTTTGTTTAAAATTAATTTTAAATAACATCATTTAGTCCGATCTAGTAGCAACAATCAGCTCTGATATGCCCGTGGGCCTAACAGCTCTGATATGCCCGTGGGCCTAACAACTCTGATATGCCCGTGGGCCTATCGTTTAGTGTAGTCAAATTATTTAAGTTCACGTATCTTTTAAATAACATCATTTAGTCCGACCTAGTAGAAACAATCAGCTCTGATATGCCCATGGGCCTAACAGCTCTGATATGCCCGTGGGCCTAACAGCTCTGATATGCCCGTGGGCCTAACAACTCTGATATGCCCGAGGGCCTATCGTTTAGTCTAGTCAAGCTATTTACGTTCACGTATCTTTTAAATAAATTAATTTAAAAAAAAATTTATGTAAAAAAATTACATGAATTTTATTTATCAACACTATTTACGTCTTTTATTTATAGTAAGTTCATTTATAATACAAAATTAATTTTTTACTTTTCAGTGCGTTTTGAGGTCGGTTTTATTTTTTTGTTTAAAATTAATTTTAAATAACATCATTTAGTCCGATCTAGTAGCAACAATCAGCTCTGATATGCCCGTGGGCCTAACAGCTATGATATGCCCGTGGGCCTAACAGCTCTGATATGCCCGTGGGCCTAACAACTCTGATATGCCCGTGGGCCTATCGTTTAGTGTAGTCAAGCTATTTACGTTCACGTATCTTTTAAATAAATTAATTTAAAAAAAAATTTATGTAAAAAAATTACATGAATTTTATTTATCAACACTATTTACGTCTTTTATTTATAGTAAGTTCATTTATAATACAAAATTAATTTTTTACTTTTCAGTGCGTTTTGAGGTCGGTTTTATTTTTTTGTTTAAAATTAATTTTAAATAACATCATTTAGTCCGATCTAGTAGCAACAATCAGCTCTGATATGCCCGTGGGCCTAACAGCTCTGATATGCCCGTGGGCCTAACAACTCTGATATGCCCGAAGGCCTATCGTTTAGTCTAGTCAAGCTATTTACGTTCACGTATCTTTTAAATAAATTAATTTAAAAAAAAAATTATGTAAAAAAATTACATGAATTTTATTTATCAACACTATTTACGTCTTTTATTTATAGTAAGTTCATTTATAATACAAAATTAATTTTTTACTTTTCAGTAGGTTTTGAGGTCGGTTTTATTTTTTTGTTTAAAATTAATTTTAAATAACATCATTTAGTCCGATCTAGTAGCAACAATCAGCTCTGATATGCCCGTGGGCCTAACAGCTATGATATGCCCGTGGGCCTATCGTTTAGTGTAGTCAAGCTATTTACGTTCACGTATCTTTTTAATAAATTAATTTAAAAAAAAAATTATGTAAAAAAATTACATGAATTTTATTTATCAACACTATTTACGTCTTTTATTTATAGTAAGTTCATTTAAAATACAAAATTAATTTTTTACTTTTCAGTGCGTTTTGAGGTCGGTTTTATTTTTTTGTTTAAAATTAATTTTAAATAACATCATTTAGTCCGATCTAGTAGCAACAATCAGCTCTGATATGCCCGTGGGCCTAACAGCTATGATATGCCCGTGGGCCTAACAGCTCTGATATGCCCGTGGGCCTAACAACTCTGATATGCCCGTGGGCCTATCGTTTAGTGTAGTCAAGCTATTTACGTTCACGTATCTTTTAAATAACATCATTTAGTCCGACCTAGTAGAAACAATCAGCTCTGATATGCCCATGGGCCTAACAGCTCTGATATGCCCGTGGGCCTAACAGCTCTGATATGCCCGTGGGCCTAACAACTCTGATATGCCCGAGGGCCTATCGTTTAGTCTAGTCAAGCTATTTACGTTCACGTATCTTTTAAATAAATTAATTTAAAAAAAAATTTATGTAAAAAAATTACATGAATTTTATTTATCAACACTATTTACGTCTTTTATTTATAGTAAGTTCATTTATAATACAAAATTAATTTTTTACTTTTCAGTGCGTTTTGAGGTCGGTTTTATTTTTTTGTTTAAAATTAATTTTAAATAACATCATTTAGTCCGATCTAGTAGCAACAATCAGCTCTGATATGCCCGTGGGCCTAACAGCTCTGATATGCCCGTGGGCCTAACAACTCTGATATGCCCGTGGGCCTATCGTTTAGTGTAGTCAAATTATTTAAGTTCACGTATCTTTAAAATTACATCATTTAGTCCGACCTACTAGAAACAATCAGCTCTGATATGCCCATGGGCCTAACAGCTCTGATATGCCCGTGGGCCTAACAGCTCTGATATGCCCGTGGGCCTAACATTTCTGATATGCCCGAGGGCCTATCGTTTAGTCTAGTCAAGCTATTTACGTTCACGTATCTTTTAAATAAATTAATTTAAAAAAAAATTTATGTAAAAAAATTACATGAATTTTATTTATCAACACTTTTTACGTCTTTTATTTATAGTAAGTTCATTTATAATACAAAATTAATTTTTTACTTTTCAGTGCGTTTTGAGGTCGGTTTTATTTTTTTGTTTAAAATTAATTTTAAATAACATCATTTAGTCCGATCTAGTAGCAACAATCAGCTCTGATATGCCCGTGGGCCTAACAGCTCTGATATGCCCGTGGGCCTAACAACTCTGATATGCCCGTGGGCCTATCGTTTAGTGTAGTCAAATTATTTAAGTTCACGTATCTTTTAAATAACATCATTTAGTCCGACCTAGTAGAAACAATCAGCTCTGATATGCCCATGGGCCTAACAGCTCTGATATGCCCGTGGGCCTAACAGCTCTGATATGCCCGTGGGCCTAACAACTCTGATATGCCCGAGGGCCTATCGTTTAGTCTAGTCAAGCTATTTACGTTCACGTATCTTTTAAATAAATTAATTTAAAAAAAAATTTATGTAAAAAAATTACATGAATTTTATTTATCAACACTATTTACGTCTTTTATTTATAGTAAGTTCATTTATAATACAAAATTAATTTTTTACTTTTCAGTGCGTTTTGAGGTCGGTTTTATTTTTTTGTTTAAAATTAATTTTAAATAACATCATTTAGTCCGATCTAGTAGCAACAATCAGCTCTGATATGCCCGTGGGCCTAACAGCTATGATATGCCCGTGGGCCTAACAGCTCTGATATGCCCGTGGGCCTAACAACTCTGATATGCCCGTGGGCCTATCGTTTAGTGTAGTCAAGCTATTTACGTTCACGTATCTTTTAAATAAATTAATTTAAAAAAAAATTTATGTAAAAAAATTACATGAATTTTATTTATCAACACTATTTACGTCTTTTATTTATAGTAAGTTCATTTATAATACAAAATTAATTTTTTACTTTTCAGTGCGTTTTGAGGTCGGTTTTATTTTTTTGTTTAAAATTAATTTTAAATAACATCATTTAGTCCGATCTAGTAGCAACAATCAGCTCTGATATGCCCGTGGGCCTAACAGCTCTGATATGCCCGTGGGCCTAACAACTCTGATATGCCCGAAGGCCTATCGTTTAGTCTAGTCAAGCTATTTACGTTCACGTATCTTTTAAATAAATTAATTTAAAAAAAAAATTATGTAAAAAAATTACATGAATTTTATTTATCAACACTATTTACGTCTTTTATTTATAGTAAGTTCATTTATAATACAAAATTAATTTTTTACTTTTCAGTAGGTTTTGAGGTCGGTTTTATTTTTTTGTTTAAAATTAATTTTAAATAACATCATTTAGTCCGATCTAGTAGCAACAATCAGCTCTGATATGCCCGTGGGCCTAACAGCTATGATATGCCCGTGGGCCTATCGTTTAGTGTAGTCAAGCTATTTACGTTCACGTATCTTTTTAATAAATTAATTTAAAAAAAAATTTATGTAAAAAAATTACATGAATTTTATTTATCAACACTATTTACGTCTTTTATTTATAGTAAGTTCATTTATAATACAAAATTAATTTTTTACTTTTCAGTGCGTTTTGAGGTCGGTTTTATTTTTTTGTTTAAAATTAATTTTAAATAACATCATTTAGTCCGATCTAGTAGCAACAATCAGCTCTGATATGCCCGTGGGCCTAACAGCTATGATATGCCCGTGGGCCTAACAGCTCTGATATGCCCGTGGGCCTAACAACTCTGATATGCCCGTGGGCCTATCGTTTAGTGTAGTCAAGCTATTTACGTTCACGTATCTTTTAAATAACATCATTTAGTCCGACCTAGTAGAAACAATCAGCTCTGATATGCCCATGGGCCTAACAGCTCTGATATGCCCGTGGGCCTAACAGCTCTGATATGCCCGTGGGCCTAACAACTCTGATATGCCCGAGGGCCTATCGTTTAGTCTAGTCAAGCTATTTACGTTCACGTATCTTTTAAATAAATTAATTTAAAAAAAAATTTATGTAAAAAAATTACATGAATTTTATTTATCAACACTATTTACGTCTTTTATTTATAGTAAGTTCATTTATAATACAAAATTAATTTTTTACTTTTCAGTGCGTTTTGAGGTCGGTTTTATTTTTTTGTTTAAAATTAATTTTAAATAACATCATTTAGTCCGATCTAGTAGCAACAATCAGCTCTGATATGCCCGTGGGCCTAACAGCTCTGATATGCCCGTGGGCCTAACAACTCTGATATGCCCGTGGGCCTATCGTTTAGTGTAGTCAAATTATTTAAGTTCACGTATCTTTAAAATTACATCATTTAGTCCGACCTAGTAGAAACAATCAGCTCTGATATGCCCATGGGCCTAACAGCTCTGATATTCCCGTGGGCCTAACAGCTCTGATATGCCCGTGGGCCTAACATTTCTGATATGCCCGAGGGCCTATCGTTTAGTCTAGTCAAGCTATTTACGTTCACGTATCTTTTAAATAAATTAATTTAAAAAAAAATTTATGTAAATAAATTACATGAATTTTATTTATCAACACTTTTTACGTCTTTTATTTATAGTAAGTTCATTTATAATACAAAATTAATTTTTTACTTTTCAGTGCGTTTTGAGGTCGGTTTTATTTTTTTGTTTAAAATTAATTTTAAATAACATCATTTAGTCCGATCTAGTAGCAACAATCAGCTCTGATATGCCCGTGGGCCTAACAGCTCTGATATGCCCGTGGGCCTAACAACTCTGATATGCCCGTGGGCCTATCGTTTAGTGTAGTCAAATTATTTAAGTTCACGTATCTTTTAAATAACATCATTTAGTCCGACCTAGTAGAAACAATCAGCTCTGATATGCCCATGGGCCTAACAGCTCTGATATGCCCGTGGGCCTAACAGCTCTGATATGCCCGTGGGCCTAACAACTCTGATATGCCCGAGGGCCTATCGTTTAGTCTAGTCAAGCTATTTACGTTCACGTATCTTTTAAATAAATTAATTTAAAAAAAAATTTATGTAAAAAAATTACATGAATTTTATTTATCAACACTATTTACGTCTTTTATTTATAGTAAGTTCATTTATAATACAAAATTAATTTTTTACTTTTCAGTGCGTTTTGAGGTCGGTTTTATTTTTTTGTTTAAAATTAATTTTAAATAACATCATTTAGTCCGATCTAGTAGCAACAATCAGCTCTGATATGCCCGTGGGCCTAACAGCTATGATATGCCCGTGGGCCTAACAGCTCTGATATGCCCGTGGGCCTAACAACTCTGATATGCCCGTGGGCCTATCGTTTAGTGTAGTCAAGCTATTTACGTTCACGTATCTTTTAAATAAATTAATTTAAAAAAAAATTTATGTAAAAAAATTACATGAATTTTATTTATCAACACTATTTACGTCTTTTATTTATAGTAAGTTCATTTATAATACAAAATTAATTTTTTACTTTTCAGTGCGTTTTGAGGTCGGTTTTATTTTTTTGTTTAAAATTAATTTTAAATAACATCATTTAGTCCGATCTAGTAGCAACAATCAGCTCTGATATGCCCGTGGGCCTAACAGCTCTGATATGCCCGTGGGCCTAACAACTCTGATATGCCCGAGGGCCTATCGTTTAGTCTAGTCAAGCTATTTACGTTCACGTATCTTTTAAATAAATTAATTTAAAAAAAAAATTATGTAAAAAAATTACATGAATTTTATTTATCAACACTATTTACGTCTTTTATTTATAGTAAGTTCATTTATAATACAAAATTAATTTTTTACTTTTCAGTGCGTTTTGAGGTCGGTTTTATTTTTTTGTTTAAAATTAATTTTAAATAACATCATTTAGTCCGATCTAGTAGCAACAATCAGCTCTGATATGCCCGTGGGCCTAACAGCTATGATATGCCCGTGGGCCTAACAGCTCTGATATGCCCGTGGGCCTAACAACTCTGATATGCCCGTGGGCCTATCGTTTAGTGTAGTCAAGCTATTTACGTTCACGTATCTTTTAAATAAATTAATTTAAAAAAAAAATATATAAAAAAATTACATGAATTTTATTTATCAACACTATTTACGTCTTTTATTTATAGTAAGTTCATTTATAATACAAAATTAATTTTTTACTTTTCAGTGCGTTTTGAGGTCGGTTTTATTTTTTTGTTTAAAATTAATTTTAAATAACATCATTTAGTCCGACCTAGTAGAAACAATCAGCTCTGATATGCCCATGGGCCTAACAGCTCTGATATGCCCGTGGGCCTAACAGCTCTGATATGCCCGTGGGCCTAACAACTCTGATATGCCCGAGGGCCTATCGTTTAGTCTAGTCAAGCTATTTACGTTCACGTATCTTTTAAATAAATTAATTTAAAAAAAAATTTATGTAAAAAAATTACATGAATTTTATTTATCAACACTATTTACGTCTTTTATTTATAGTAAGTTCATTTATAATACAAAATTAATTTTTTACTTTTCAGTGCGTTTTGAGGTCGGTTTTATTTTTTTGTTTAAAATTAATTTTAAATAACATCATTTAGTCCGATCTAGTAGCAACAATCAGCTCTGATATGCCCGTGGGCCTAACAGCTATGAATTGCCCGTGGGCCTAACAGCTCTGATATGCCCGTGGGCCTAACAACTCTGATATGCCCGTGGGCCTATCGTTTAGTGTAGTCAAGCTATTTACGTTCACGTATCTTTTAAATAAATTAATTTAAAAAAAAATTTATGTAAAAAAATTACATGAATTTTATTTATCAACACTATTTACGTCTTTTATTTATAGTAAGTTCATTTATAATACAAAATTAATTTTTTACTTTTCAGTGCGTTTTGAGGTCGGTTTTATTTTTTTGATTAAAATTAATTTTAAATAACATCATTTAGTCCGATCTAGTAGCAACAATCAGCTCTGATATGCCCGTGGGCCTAACAGCTCTGATATGCCCGTGGGCCTATCGTTTAGTGTAGTCAAGCTATTTACGTTCACGTATCTTTTAAATAACATCATTTAGTCCGACCTAGTAGAAACAATCAGCTCTGATATGCCCGTGGGCCTAACAGCTATGATATGCCCGTGGGCCTAACAGCTCTGATATGCCCGTGGGCCTAACAACTCTGATATGCCCGTGGGCCTATCGTTTAGTGTAGTCAAGCTATTTACGTTCACGTATCTTTTAAATAACATCATTTAGTCCGACCTAGTAGAAACAATCAGCTCTGATATGCCCGTGGGCCTAACAGCTCTGATATGCCCGTGGGCCTAACAGCTCTGATATGCCCGTGGGCCTAACAACTCTGATATGCCCGAGGGCCTATCGTTTAGTCTAGTCAAGCTATTTACGTTCACGTATCTTTTAAATAAATTAATTTTAAAAAAAATTTATGAAAAAAAATTACATGAATTTTATTTATCAACACTATTTACGTCTTTTATTTATAGTAAGTTCATTTATAATACAAAATTAATTTTTTACTTTTCAGTGCGTTTTGAGGTCGGTTTTATTTTTTTGTTTAAAATTAATTTTAAATAACATCATTTAGTCCGATCTAGTAGCAACAATCAGCTCTGATATGCCCGTGGGCCTAACAGCTATGATATGCCCGTGGGCCTATCGTTTAGTGTAGTCAAGCTATTTACGTTCACGTATCTTTTAAATAAATTAATTTAAAAAAAATTTATGTAAAAAAATTACATGAATTTTATTTATCAACACTATTTACGTCTTTTATTTATAGTAAGTTCATTTATAATACAAAATTAATTTTTTACTTTTCAGTGCGTTTTGAGGTCGGTTTTATTTTTTTGTTTAAAATTAATTTTAAATAACATCATTTAGTCCGATCTAGTAGCAACAATCAGCTCTGATATGCCCGTGGGCCTAACAGCTCTGATATGCCCGTGGGCCTAACAACTCTGATATGCCCGTGGGCCTATCGTTTAGTGTAGTCAAATTATTTAAGTTCACGTATCTTTTAAATAACATCATTTAGTCCGACCTAGTAGAAACAATCAGCTCTGATATGCCCATGGGCCTAACAGCTCTGATATGCCCGTGGGCCTAACAGCTCTGATATGCCCGTGGGCCTAACAACTCTGATATGCCCGAGGGCCTATCGTTTAGTCTAGTCAAGCTATTTACGTTCACGTATCTTTTAAATAAATTAATTTAAAAAAAAATTTATGTAAAAAAATTACATGAATTTTATTTATCAACACTTTTTACGTCTTTTATTTATAGTAAGTTCATTTATAATACAAAATTAATTTTTTACTTTTCAGTGCGTTTTGAGGTCGGTTTTATTTTTTTGTTTAAAATTAATTTTAAATAACATCATTTAGTCCGATCTAGTAGCAACAATCAGCTCTGATATGCCCGTGGGCCTAACAGCTCTGATATGCCCGTGGGCCTAACAACTCTGATATGCCCGTGGGCCTATCGTTTAGTGTAGTCAAATTATTTAAGTTCACGTATCTTTTAAATAACATCATTTAGTCCGACCTAGTAGCAACAATCAGCTCTGATATGCCCGTGGGCCTAACAACTCTGATATGCCCGTGGGCCTAACAGCTCTGATATGCCCGTGGGCCTAACAACTCTGATATGCCCGTAGGCCTATCGTTTAGTGTAGTCAAGCTATTTACGTTCACGTATCTTTTTAATAAATTAATTTAAAAAAAAATTTATGTAAAAAAATTACATGAATTTTATTTATCAACACTATTTACGTCTTTTATTTATAGTAAGTTCATTTATAATACAAAATTAATTTTTTACTTTTCAGTGCGTTTTGAGGTCGGTTTTATTTTTTTGTTTAAAATTAATTTTAAATAACATCATTTAGTCCGATCTAGTAGCAACAATCAGCTCTGATATGCCCGTGGGCCTAACAGCTCTGATATGCCCGTGGGCCTATCGTTTAGTTTAGTCAAATTATTTAAGTTCACGTATCTTTAAAATTACATCATTTAGTCCGACCTAGTAGAAACAATCAGCTCTGATATGCCCATGGGCCTAACAGCTCTGATATGCCCGTGGGCCTAACAGCTCTGATATGCCCGTGGGCCTAACAACTCTGATATGCCCGTGGGCCTAACAACTCTGATATGCCCGTGGGCCTATCGTTTAGTGTAGTCAAGCTATTTACGTTCACGTATCTTTTAAATAACATCATTTAGTCCGACCTAGTAGAAACAATCAGCTCTGATATGCCCGTGAGCCTAACAGCTCTGATATGCCCGTGGGCCTAACAGCTCTGATATGCCCGTGGGCCTATCGTTTAGTGTAGTCAAATTATTTACGTTCACGTATCTTTTAAATAACATCATTAAGTCCGATCTAGTAGCAACAATCAGCTCTGATATGCCCGTGGGCCTAACAGCTATGATATGCCCGTGAACCTAACAGCTCTGATATGCCCGTGGGCCTAACAACTCTGATATGCCCGTGGGCCTAACAGCTCTGATATGCCCGTGGGCCTATCGTTTAGTGTAGTCAAGCTATTTACGTTCACGTATCTTTTAAATAAATTAATTTAAAAAAAATTTATGTAAAAAAATTACATGAATTTTATTTATCAACACTATTTACGTCTTTTATTTATAGTAAGTTCATTTATAATACAAAATTAATTTTTTACTTTTCAGTGCGTTTTGAGGTCGGTTTTATTTTTTTGTTTAAAATTAATTTTAAATAACATCATTTAGTCCGATCTAGTAGCAACAATCAGCTCTGATATGCCCGTGGGCCTAACAGCTATGATATGCCCGTGGGCCTATCGTTTAGTGTAGTCAAGCTATTTACGTTCACGTATCTTTTTAATAAATTAATTTAAAAAAAAATTTATGTAAAAAAATTACATGAATTTTATTTATCAACACTATTTACGTCTTTTATTTATAGTAAGTTCATTTATAATACAAAATTAATTTTTTACTTTTCAGTGCGTTTTGAGGTCGGTTTTATTTTTTTGTTTAAAATTAATTTTAAATAACATCATTTAGTCCGATCTAGTAGCAACAATCAGCTCTGATATGCCCGTGGGCCTAACAGCTATGATATGCCCGTGGGCCTAACAGCTCTGATATGCCCGTGGGCCTAACAACTCTGATATGCCCGTGGGCCTATCGTTTAGTGTAGTCAAGCTATTTACGTTCACGTATCTTTTAAATAACATCATTTAGTCCGACCTAGTAGAAACAATCAGCTCTGATATGCCCATGGGCCTAACAGATCTGATATGCCCGTGGGCCTAACAGCTCTGATATGCCCGTGGGCCTAACAACTCTGATATGCCCGAGGGCCTATCGTTTAGTCTAGTCAAGCTATTAACGTTCACGTATCTTTTAAATAAATTAATTTAAAAAAAAATTTATGTAAAAAAATTACATGAATTTTATTTATCAACACTATTTACGTCTTTTATTTATAGTAAGTTCATTTATAATACAAAATTAATTTTTTACTTTTCAGTGCGTTTTGAGGTCGGTTTTATTTTTTTGTTTAAAATTAATTTTAAATAACATCATTTAGTCCGATCTAGTAGCAACAATCAGCTCTGATATGCCCGTGGGCCTAACAGCTATGATATGCCCGTGGGCCTAACAGCTCTGATATGCCCGTGGGCCTAACAACTCTGATATGCCCGTGGGCCTATCGTTTAGTGTAGTCAAGCTATTTACGTTCACGTATCTTTTAAATAAATTAATTTAAAAAAAAATTTATGTAAAAAAATTACATGAATTTTATTTATCAACACTATTTACGTCTTTTATTTATAGTAAGTTCATTTATAATACAAAATTAATTTTTTACTTTTCAGTGCGTTTTGAGGTCGGTTTTATTTTTTTGTTTAAAATTAATTTTAAATAACATCATTTAGTCCGATCTAGTAGCAACAATCAGCTCTGATATGCCCGTGGGCCTAACAGCTCTGATATGCCCGTGGGCCTATCGTTTAGTGTAGTCAAATTATTTAAGTTCACGTATCTTTAAAATTACATCATTTAGTCCGACCTAGTAGAAACAATCAGCTCTGATATGCCCATGGGCCTAACAGCTCTGATATGCCCGTGGGCCTAACAGCTCTGATATGCCCGTGGGCCTAACAACTCTGATATGCCCGTGGGCCTAACAACTCTGATATGCCCGTGGGCCTATCGTTTAGTGTAGTCAAGCTATTTACGTTCACGTATCTTTTAAATAACATCATTTAGTCCGACCTAGTAGAAACAATCAGCTCTGATATGCCCGTGAGCCTAACAGCTCTGATATGCCCGTGGGCCTAACAGCTCTGATATGCCCGTGGGCCTATCGTTTAGTGTAGTCAAATTATTTACGTTCACGTATCTTTTAAATAACATCATTAAGTCCGATCTAGTAGCAACAATCAGCTCTGATATGCCCGTGGGCCTAACAGCTATGATATGCCCGTGAACCTAACAGCTCTGATATGCCCGTGGGCCTAACAACTCTGATATGCCCGTGGGCCTAACAACTCTGATATGCCCGTGGGCCTATCGTTTAGTGTAGTCAAGCTATTTACGTTCACGTATCTTTTAAATAAATTAATTTAAAAAAAATTTATGTAAAAAAATTACATGAATTTTATTTATCAACACTATTTACGTCTTTTATTTATAGTAAGTTCATTTATAATACAAAATTAATTTTTTACTTTTCAGTGCGTTTTGAGGTCGGTTTTATTTTTTTGTTTAAAATTAATTTTAAATAACATCATTTAGTCCGATCTAGTAGCAACAATCAGCTCTGATATGCCCGTGGGCCTAACAGCTCTGATATGCCCGTGGGCCTAACAACTCTGATATGCCCGTGGGCCTATCGTTTAGTGTAGTCAAATTATTTAAGTTCACGTATCTTTTAAATAACATCATTTAGTCCGACCTAGTAGAAACAATCAGCTCTGATATGCCCGTGGGCCTAACAGCTCTGATATGCCCGTGGGCCTAACAGCTCTGATATGCCCGTGGGCCTAACAACTCTGATATGCCCGAGGGCCTATCGTTTAGTCTAGTCAAGCTATTTACGTTCACGTATCTTTTAAATAAATTAATTTAAAAAAAAATTTATGTAAAAAAATTACATGAATTTTATTTATCAACACTATTTACGTCTTTTATTTATAGTAAGTTCATTTATAATACAAAATTAATTTTTTACTTTTCAGTGCGTTTTGAGGTCGGTTTTATTTTTTTGTTTAAAATTAATTTTAAATAACATCATTTAGTCCGATCTAGTAGCAACAATCAGCTCTGATATGCCCGTGGGCCTAACAGCTCTGATATGCCCGTGGGCCTAACAACTCTGATATGCCCGTGGGCCTATCGTTTAGTGTAGTCAAATTATTTAAGTTCACGTATCTTTAAAATTACATCATTTAGTCCGACCTAGTAGAAACAATCAGCTCTGATATGCCCATGGGCCTAACAGCTCTGATATGCCCGTGGGCCTAACAGCTCTGATATGCCCGTGGGCCTAACATTTCTGATATGCCCGAGGGCCTATCGTTTAGTCTAGTCAAGCTATTTACGTTCACGTATCTTTTAAATAAATTAATTTAAAAAAAAATTTATGTAAAAAAATTACATGAATTTTATTTATCAACACTTTTTACGTCTTTTATTTATAGTAAGTTCATTTATAATACAAAATTAATTTTTTACTTTTCAGTGCGTTTTGAGGTCGGTTTTATTTTTTTGTTTAAAATTAATTTTAAATAACATCATTTAGTCCGATCTAGTAGCAACAATCAGCTCTGATATGCCCGTGGGCCTAACAGCTCTGATATGCCCGTGGGCCTAACAACTCTGATATGCCCGTGGGCCTATCGTTTAGTGTAGTCAAATTATTTAAGTTCACGTATCTTTTAAATAACATCATTTAGTCCGACCTAGTAGAAACAATCAGCTCTGATATGCCCATGGGCCTAACAGCTCTGATATGCCCGTGGGCCTAACAGCTCTGATATGCCCGTGGGCCTAACAACTCTGATATGCCCGAGGGCCTATCGTTTAGTCTAGTCAAGCTATTTACGTTCACGTATCTTTTAAATAAATTAATTTAAAAAAAAAATTATGTAAAAAAATTACATGAATTTTATTTATCAACACTATTTACGTCTTTTATTTATAGTAAGTTCATTTATAATACAAAATTAATTTTTTACTTTTCAGTGCGTTTTGAGGTCGGTTTTATTTTTTTGTTTAAAATTAATTTTAAATAACATCATTTAGTCCGATCTAGTAGCAACAATCAGCTCTGATATGCCCGTGGGCCTAACAGCTATGATATGCCCGTGGGCCTAACAGCTCTGATATGCCCGTGGGCCTAACAACTCTGATATGCCCGTGGGCCTATCGTTTAGTGTAGTCAAGCTATTTACGTTCACGTATCTTTTAAATAAATTAATTTAAAAAAAAAATTATGTAAAAAAATTACATGAATTTTATTTATCAACACTATTTACGTCTTTTATTTATAGTAAGTTCATTTATAATACAAAATTAATTTTTTACTTTTCAGTGCGTTTTGAGGTCGGTTTTATTTTTTTGTTTAAAATTAATTTTAAATAACATCATTTAGTCCGATCTAGTAGCAACAATCAGCTCTGATATGCCCGTGGGCCTAACAGCTCTGATATGCCCGTGGGCCTAACAACTCTGATATGCCCGAAGGCCTATCGTTTAGTCTAGTCAAGCTATTTACGTTCACGTATCTTTTAAATAAATTAATTTAAAAAAAAAATTATGTAAAAAAATTACATGAATTTTATTTATCAACACTATTTACGTCTTTTATTTATAGTAAGTTCATTTATAATACAAAATTAATTTTTTACTTTTCAGTGCGTTTTGAGGTCGGTTTTATTTTTTTGTTTAAAATTAATTTTAAATAACATCATTTAGTCCGATCTAGTAGCAACAATCAGCTCTGATATGCCCGTGGGCCTAACAGCTATGATATGCCCGTGGGCCTAACAGCTCTGATATGCCCGTGGGCCTAACAACTCTGATATGCCCGTGGGCCTATCGTTTAGTGTAGTCAAGCTATTTACGTTCACGTATCTTTTAAATAAATTAATTTAAAAAAAAAATATATAAAAAAATTACATGAATTTTATTTATCAACACTATTTACGTCTTTTATTTATAGTAAGTTCATTTATAATACAAAATTAATTTTTTACTTTTCAGTGCGTTTTGAGGTCGGTTTTATTTTTTTGTTTAAAATTAATTTTAAATAACATCATTTAGTCCGACCTAGTAGAAACAATCAGCTCTGATATGCCCATGGGCCTAACAGCTCTGATATGCCCGTGGGCCTAACAGCTCTGATATGCCCGTGGGCCTAACAACTCTGATATGCCCGAGGGCCTATCGTTTAGTCTAGTCAAGCTATTTACGTTCACGTATCTTTTAAATAAATTAATTTAAAAAAAAATTTATGTAAAAAAATTACATGAATTTTATTTATCAACACTATTTACGTCTTTTATTTATAGTAAGTTCATTTATAATACAAAATTAATTTTTTACTTTTCAGTGCGTTTTGAGGTCGGTTTTATTTTTTTGTTTAAAATTAATTTTAAATAACATCATTTAGTCCGATCTAGTAGCAACAATCAGCTCTGATATGCCCGTGGGCCTAACAGCTATGAATTGCCCGTGGGCCTAACAGCTCTGATATGCCCGTGGGCCTAACAACTCTGATATGCCCGTGGGCCTATCGTTTAGTGTAGTCAAGCTATTTACGTTCACGTATCTTTTAAATAAATTAATTTAAAAAAAAATTTATGTAAAAAAATTACATGAATTTTATTTATCAACACTATTTACGTCTTTTATTTATAGTAAGTTCATTTATAATACAAAATTAATTTTTTACTTTTCAGTGCGTTTTGAGGTCGGTTTTATTTTTTTGATTAAAATTAATTTTAAATAACATCATTTAGTCCGATCTAGTAGCAACAATCAGCTCTGATATGCCCGTGGGCCTAACAGCTCTGATATGCCCGTGGGCCTATCGTTTAGTGTAGTCAAGTTATTTACGTTCACGTATCTTTTAAATAACATCATTTAGTCCGACCTAGTAGAAACAATCAGCTCTGATATGCCCGTGGGCCTAACAGCTATGATATGCCCGTGGGCCTAACAGCTCTGATATGCCCGTGGGCCTAACAACTCTGATATGCCCGTGGGCCTATCGTTTAGTGTAGTCAAGCTATTTACGTTCACGTATCTTTTAAATAACATCATTTAGTCCGACCTAGTAGAAACAATCAGCTCTGATATGCCCGTGGGCCTAACAGCTCTGATATGCCCGTGGGCCTAACAGCTCTGATATGCCCGTGGGCCTAACAACTCTGATATGCCCGAGGGCCTATCGTTTAGTCTAGTCAAGCTATTTACGTTCACGTATCTTTTAAATAAATTAATTTTAAAAAAAATTTATGAAAAAAAATTACATGAATTTTATTTATCAACACTATTTACGTCTTTTATTTATAGTAAGTTCATTTATAATACAAAATTAATTTTTTACTTTTCAGTGCGTTTTGAGGTCGGTTTTATTTTTTTGATTAAAATTAATTTTAAATAACATCATTTAGTCCGATCTAGTAGCAACAATCAGCTCTGATATGCCCGTGGGCCTAACAGCTCTGATATGCCCGTGGGCCTATCGTTTAGTGTAGTCAAGCTATTTACGTTCACGTATCTTTTAAATAACATCATTTAGTCCGACCTAGTAGAAACAATCAGCTCTGATATGCCCGTGGGCCTAACAGCTATGATATGCCCGTGGGCCTAACAGCTCTGATATGCCCGTGGGCCTAACAACTCTGATATGCCCGTGGGCCTATCGTTTAGTGTAGTCAAGCTATTTACGTTCACGTATCTTTTAAATAACATCATTTAGTCCGACCTAGTAGAAACAATCAGCTCTGATATGCCCGTGGGCCTAACAGCTCTGATATGCCCGTGGGCCTAACAGCTCTGATATGCCCGTGGGCCTAACAACTCTGATATGCCCGAGGGCCTATCGTTTAGTCTAGTCAAGCTATTTACGTTCACGTATCTTTTAAATAAATTAATTTTAAAAAAAATTTATGAAAAAAAATTACATGAATTTTATTTATCAACACTATTTACGTCTTTTATTTATAGTAAGTTCATTTATAATACAAAATTAATTTTTTACTTTTCAGTGCGTTTTGAGGTCGGTTTTATTTTTTTGTTTAAAATTAATTTTAAATAACATCATTTAGTCCGATCTAGTAGCAACAATCAGCTCTGATATGCCCGTGGGCCTAACAGCTATGATATGCCCGTGGGCCTATCGTTTAGTGTAGTCAAGCTATTTACGTTCACGTATCTTTTTAATAAATTAATTTAAAAAAAAATTTATGTAAAAAAATTACATGAATTTTATTTATCAACACTATTTACGTCTTTTATTTATAGTAAGTTCATTTATAATACAAAATTAATTTTTTACTTTTCAGTGCGTTTTGAGGTCGGTTTTATTTTTTTGTTTAAAATTAATTTTAAATAACATCATTTAGTCCGATCTAGTAGCAACAATCAGCTCTGATATGCCCGTGGGCCTAACAGCTATGATATGCCCGTGGGCCTAACAGCTCTGATATGCCCGTGGGCCTAACAACTCTGATATGCCCGTGGGCCTATCGTTTAGTGTAGTCAAGCTATTTACGTTCACGTATCTTTTAAATAACATCATTTAGTCCGACCTAGTAGAAACAATCAGCTCTGATATGCCCATGGGCCTAACAGCTCTGATATGCCCGTGGGCCTAACAGCTCTGATATGCCCGTGGGCCTAACAACTCTGATATGCCCGAGGGCCTATCGTTTAGTCTAGTCAAGCTATTTACGTTCACGTATCTTTTAAATAAATTAATTTAAAAAAAAATTTATGTAAAAAAATTACATGAATTTTATTTATCAACACTATTTACGTCTTTTATTTATAGTAAGTTCATTTATAATACAAAATTAATTTTTTACTTTTCAGTGCGTTTTGAGGTCGGTTTTATTTTTTTGTTTAAAATTAATTTTAAATAACATCATTTAGTCCGATCTAGTAGCAACAATCAGCTCTGATATGCCCGTGGGCCTAACAGCTCTGATATGCCCGTGGGCCTAACAACTCTGATATGCCCGTGGGCCTATCGTTTAGTGTAGTCAAATTATTTAAGTTCACGTATCTTTAAAATTACATCATTTAGTCCGACCTAGTAGAAACAATCAGCTCTGATATGCCCATGGGCCTAACAGCTCTGATATGCCCGTGGGCCTAACAGCTCTGATATGCCCGTGGGCCTAACAACTCTGATATGCCCGAGGGCCTATCGTTTAGTCTAGTCAAGCTATTTACGTTCACGTATCTTTTAAATAAATTAATTTAAAAAAAAATTTATGTAAAAAAATTACATGAATTTTATTTATCAACACTTTTTACGTCTTTTATTTATAGTAAGTTCATTTATAATACAAAATTAATTTTTTACTTTTCAGTGCGTTTTGAGGTCGGTTTTATTTTTTTGTTTAAAATTAATTTTAAATAACATCATTTAGTCCGATCTAGTAGCAACAATCAGCTCTGATATGCCCGTGGGCCTAACAGCTCTGATATGCCCGTGGGCCTAACAACTCTGATATGCCCGTGGGCCTATCGTTTAGTGTAGTCAAATTATTTAAGTTCACGTATCTTTTAAATAACATCATTTAGTCCGACCTAGTAGCAACAATCAGCTCTGATATGCCCGTGGGCCTAACAACTCTGATATGCCCGTGGGCCTAACAGCTCTGATATGCCCGTGGGCCTAACAACTCTGATATGCCCGTAGGCCTATCGTTTAGTGTAGTCAAGCTATTTACGTTCACGTATCTTTTTAATAAATTAATTTAAAAAAAAATTTATGTAAAAAAATTACATGAATTTTATTTATCAACACTATTTACGTCTTTTATTTATAGTAAGTTCATTTATAATACAAAATTAATTTTTTACTTTTCAGTGCGTTTTGAGGTCGGTTTTATTTTTTTGTTTAAAATTAATTTTAAATAACATCATTTAGTCCGATCTAGTAGCAACAATCAGCTCTGATATGCCCGTGGGCCTAACAGCTCTGATATGCCCGTGGGCCTAACAACTCTGATATGCCCGTGGGCCTATCGTTTAGTGTAGTCAAATTATTTAAGTTCACGTATCTTTAAAATTACATCATTTAGTCCGACCTAGTAGAAACAATCAGCTCTGATATGCCCGTGGGCCTAACAGCTCTGATATGCCCGTGGGCCTAACAGCTCTGATATGCCCGTGGGCCTAACAACTCTGATATGCCCGTGGGCCTATCGTTTAGTGTAGTCAAGCTATTTACGTTCACGTATCTTTTAAATAACATCATTTAGTCCGACCTAGTAGAAACAATCAGCTCTGATATGCCCGTGAGCCTAACAGCTCTGATATGCCCGTGGGCCTAACAGCTCTGATATGCCCGTGGGCCTATCGTTTAGTGTAGTCAAATTATTTACGTTCACGTATCTTTTAAATAACATCATTAAGTCCGATCTAGTAGCAACAATCAGCTCTGATATGCCCGTGGGCCTAACAGCTATGATATGCCCGTGAACCTAACAGCTCTGATATGCCCGTGGGCCTAACAACTCTGATATGCCCGTGGGCCTAACAACTCTGATATGCCCGTGGGCCTATCGTTTAGTGTAGTCAAGCTATTTACGTTCACGTATCTTTTAAATAACATCATTTAGTCCGACCTAGTAGAAACAATCAGCTCTGATATGCCCGTGAGCCTAACAGCTCTGATATGCCCGTGGGCCTAACAGCTCTGATATGCCCGTGGGCCTATCGTTTAGTGTAGTCAAATTATTTACGTTCACGTATCTTTTAAATAACATCATTAAGTCCGATCTAGTAGCAACAATCAGCTCTGATATGCCCGTGGGCCTAACAGCTATGATATGCCCGTGAACCTAACAGCTCTGATATGCCCGTGGGCCTAACAGCTCTGATATGCCCGTGGGCCTAACAACTCTGATATGCCCGTGGGCCTATCGTTTAGTGTAGTCAAGCTATTTACGTTCACGTATCTTTTAAATAAATTAATTTAAAAAAAATTTATGTAAAAAAATTACATGAATTTTATTTATCAACACTATTTACGTCTTTTATTTATAGTAAGTTCATTTATAATACAAAATTAATTTTTTACTTTTCAGTGCGTTTTGAGGTCGGTTTTATTTTTTTGTTTAAAATTAATTTTAAATAACATCATTTAGTCCGATCTAGTAGCAACAATCAGCTCTGATATGCCCGTGGGCCTAACAGCTCTGATATGCCCGTGGGCCTAACAACTCTGATATGCCCGTGGGCCTATCGTTTAGTGTAGTCAAATTATTTAAGTTCACGTATCTTTTAAATAACATCATTTAGTCCGACCTAGTAGAAACAATCAGCTCTGATATGCCCATGGGCCTAACAGCTCTGATATGCCCGTGGGCCTAACAGCTCTGATATGCCCGTGGGCCTAACAACTCTGATATGCCCGAGGGCCTATCGTTTAGTCTAGTCAAGCTATTTACGTTCACGTATCTTTTAAATAAATTAATTTAAAAAAAAATTTATGTAAAAAAATTACATGAATTTTATTTATCAACACTATTTACGTCTTTTATTTATAGTAAGTTCATTTATAATACAAAATTAATTTTTTACTTTTCAGTGCGTTTTGAGGTCGGTTTTATTTTTTTGTTTAAAATTAATTTTAAATAACATCATTTAGTCCGATCTAGTAGCAACAATCAGCTCTGATATGCCCGTGGGCCTAACAGCTCTGATATGCCCGTGGGCCTAACAACTCTGATATGCCCGTGGGCCTATCGTTTAGTGTAGTCAAATTATTTAAGTTCACGTATCTTTAAAATTACATCATTTAGTCCGACCTAGTAGAAACAATCAGCTCTGATATGCCCATGGGCCTAACAGCTCTGATATGCCCGTGGGCCTAACATTTCTGATATGCCCGAGGGCCTATCGTTTAGTCTAGTCAAGCTATTTACGTTCACGTATCTTTTAAATAAATTAATTTAAAAAAAAATTTATGTAAAAAAATTACATGAATTTTATTTATCAACACTTTTTACGTCTTTTATTTATAGTAAGTTCATTTATAATACAAAATTAATTTTTTACTTTTCAGTGCGTTTTGAGGTCGGTTTTATTTTTTTGTTTAAAATTAATTTTAAATAACATCATTTAGTCCGATCTAGTAGCAACAATCAGCTCTGATATGCCCGTGGGCCTAACAGCTCTGATATGCCCGTGGGCCTAACAACTCTGATATGCCCGTGGGCCTATCGTTTAGTGTAGTCAAATTATTTAAGTTCACGTATCTTTTAAATAACATCATTTAGTCCGACCTAGTAGAAACAATCAGCTCTGATATGCCCATGGGCCTAACAGCTCTGATATGCCCGTGGGCCTAACAGCTCTGATATGCCCGTGGGCCTAACAACTCTGATATGCCCGAGGGCCTATCGTTTAGTCTAGTCAAGCTATTTACGTTCACGTATCTTTTAAATAAATTAATTTAAAAAAAAAATTATGTAAAAAAATTACATGAATTTTATTTATCAACACTATTTACGTCTTTTATTTATAGTAAGTTCATTTATAATACAAAATTAATTTTTTACTTTTCAGTGCGTTTTGAGGTCGGTTTTATTTTTTTGTTTAAAATTAATTTTAAATAACATCATTTAGTCCGATCTAGTAGCAACAATCAGCTCTGATATGCCCGTGGGCCTAACAGCTATGATATGCCCGTGGGCCTAACAGCTCTGATATGCCCGTGGGCCTAACAACTCTGATATGCCCGTGGGCCTATCGTTTAGTGTAGTCAAGCTATTTACGTTCACGTATCTTTTAAATAAATTAATTTAAAAAAAAATTTATGTAAAAAAATTACATGAATTTTATTTATCAACACTATTTACGTCTTTTATTTATAGTAAGTTCATTTATAATACAAAATTAATTTTTTACTTTTCAGTGCGTTTTGAGGTCGGTTTTATTTTTTTGTTTAAAATTAATTTTAAATAACATCATTTAGTCCGATCTAGTAGCAACAATCAGCTCTGATATGCCCGTGGGCCTAACAGCTCTGATATGCCCGTGGGCCTAACAACTCTGATATGCCCGAAGGCCTATCGTTTAGTCTAGTCAAGCTATTTACGTTCACGTATCTTTTAAATAAATTAATTTAAAAAAAAAATTATGTAAAAAAATTACATGAATTTTATTTATCAACACTATTTACGTCTTTTATTTATAGTAAGTTCATTTATAATACAAAATTAATTTTTTACTTTTCAGTGCGTTTTGAGGTCGGTTTTATTTTTTTGTTTAAAATTAATTTTAAATAACATCATTTAGTCCGATCTAGTAGCAACAATCAGCTCTGATATGCCCGTGGGCCTAACAGCTCTGATATGCCCGTGGGCCTAACAGCTCTGATATGCCCGTGGGCCTAACAACTCTGATATGCCCGTGGGCCTATCGTTTAGTGTAGTCAAGCTATTTACGTTCACGTATCTTTTAAATAAATTAATTTAAAAAAAAAATATATAAAAAAATTACATGAATTTTATTTATCAACACTATTTACGTCTTTTATTTATAGTAAGTTCATTTATAATACAAAATTAATTTTTTACTTTTCAGTGCGTTTTGAGGTCGGTTTTATTTTTTTGTTTAAAATTAATTTTAAATAACATCATTTAGTCCGACCTAGTAGAAACAATCAGCTCTGATATGCCCATGGGCCTAACAGCTCTGATATGCCCGTGGGCCTAACAGCTCTGATATGCCCGTGGGCCTAACAACTCTGATATGCCCGAGGGCCTATCGTTTAGTCTAGTCAAGCTATTTACGTTCACGTATCTTTTAAATAAATTAATTTAAAAAAAAATTTATGTAAAAAAATTACATGAATTTTATTTATCAACACTATTTACGTCTTTTATTTATAGTAAGTTCATTTATAATACAAAATTAATTTTTTACTTTTCAGTGCGTTTTGAGGTCGGTTTTATTTTTTTGTTTAAAATTAATTTTAAATAACATCATTTAGTCCGATCTAGTAGCAACAATCAGCTCTGATATGCCCGTGGGCCTAACAGCTATGAATTGCCCGTGGGCCTAACAGCTCTGATATGCCCGTGGGCCTAACAACTCTGATATGCCCGTGGGCCTATCGTTTAGTGTAGTCAAGCTATTTACGTTCACGTATCTTTTAAATAAATTAATTTAAAAAAAAATTTATGTAAAAAAATTACATGAATTTTATTTATCAACACTATTTACGTCTTTTATTTATAGTAAGTTCATTTATAATACAAAATTAATTTTTTACTTTTCAGTGCGTTTTGAGGTCGGTTTTATTTTTTTGATTAAAATTAATTTTAAATAACATCATTTAGTCCGATCTAGTAGCAACAATCAGCTCTGATATGCCCGTGGGCCTAACAGCTCTGATATGCCCGTGGGCCTATCGTTTAGTGTAGTCAAGCTATTTACGTTCACGTATCTTTTAAATAACATCATTTAGTCCGACCTAGTAGAAACAATCAGCTCTGATATGCCCGTGGGCCTAACAGCTATGATATGCCCGTGGGCCTAACAGCTCTGATATGCCCGTGGGCCTAACAACTCTGATATGCCCGTGGGCCTATCGTTTAGTGTAGTCAAGCTATTTACGTTCACGTATCTTTTAAATAACATCATTTAGTCCGACCTAGTAGAAACAATCAGCTCTGATATGCCCGTGGGCCTAACAGCTCTGATATGCCCGTGGGCCTAACAGCTCTGATATGCCCGTGGGCCTAACAACTCTGATATGCCCGAGGGCCTATCGTTTAGTCTAGTCAAGCTATTTACGTTCACGTATCTTTTAAATAAATTAATTTTAAAAAAAATTTATGAAAAAAAATTACATGAATTTTATTTATCAACACTATTTACGTCTTTTATTTATAGTAAGTTCATTTATAATACAAAATTAATTTTTTACTTTTCAGTGCGTTTTGAGGTCGGTTTTATTTTTTTGATTAAAATTAATTTTAAATAACATCATTTAGTCCGATCTAGTAGCAACAATCAGCTCTGATATGCCCGTGGGCCTAACAGCTCTGATATGCCCGTGGGCCTATCGTTTAGTGTAGTCAAGCTATTTACGTTCACGTATCTTTTAAATAACATCATTTAGTCCGACCTAGTAGAAACAATCAGCTCTGATATGCCCGTGGGCCTAACAGCTATGATATGCCCGTGGGCCTAACAGCTCTGATATGCCCGTGGGCCTAACAACTCTGATATGCCCGTGGGCCTATCGTGTAGTGTAGTCAAGCTATTTACGTTCACGTATCTTTTAAATAACATCATTTAGTCCGACCTAGTAGAAACAATCAGCTCTGATATGCCCGTGGGCCTAACAGCTCTGATATGCCCGTGGGCCTAACAGCTCTGATATGCCCGTGGGCCTAACAACTCTGATATGCCCGAGGGCCTATCGTTTAGTCTAGTCAAGCTATTTACGTTCACGTATCTTTTAAATAAATTAATTTTAAAAAAAATTTATGAAAAAAAATTACATGAATTTTATTTATCAACACTATTTACGTCTTTTATTTATAGTAAGTTCATTTATAATACAAAATTAATTTTTTACTTTTCAGTGCGTTTTGAGGTCGGTTTTATTTTTTTGTTTAAAATTAATTTTAAATAACATCATTTAGTCCGATCTAGTAGCAACAATCAGCTCTGATATGCCCGTGGGCCTAACAGCTATGATATGCCCGTGGGCCTATCGTTTAGTGTAGTCAAGCTATTTACGTTCACGTATCTTTTTAATAAATTAATTTAAAAAAAAATTTATGTAAAAAAATTACATGAATTTTATTTATCAACACTATTTACGTCTTTTATTTATAGTAAGTTCATTTATAATACAAAATTAATTTTTTACTTTTCAGTGCGTTTTGAGGTCGGTTTTATTTTTTTGTTTAAAATTAATTTTAAATAACATCATTTAGTCCGATCTAGTAGCAACAATCAGCTCTGATATGCCCGTGGGCCTAACAGCTCTGATATGCCCGTGGGCCTAACAGCTCTGATATGCCCGTGGGCCTAACAACTCTGATATGCCCGTGGGCCTATCGTTTAGTGTAGTCAAGCTATTTACGTTCACGTATCTTTTAAATAACATCATTTAGTCCGACCTAGTAGAAACAATCAGCTCTGATATGCCCATGGGCCTAACAGCTCTGATATGCCCGTGGGCCTAACAGCTCTGATATGCCCGTGGGCCTAACAACTCTGATATGCCCGAGGGCCTATCGTTTAGTCTAGTCAAGCTATTTACGTTCACGTATCTTTTAAATAAATTAATTTAAAAAAAAATTTATGTAAAAAAATTACATGAATTTTATTTATCAACACTATTTACGTCTTTTATTTATAGTAAGTTCATTTATAATACAAAATTAATTTTTTACTTTTCAGTGCGTTTTGAGGTCGGTTTTATTTTTTTGTTTAAAATTAATTTTAAATAACATCATTTAGTCCGATCTAGTAGCAACAATCAGCTCTGATATGCCCGTGGGCCTAACAGCTCTGATATGCCCGTGGGCCTAACAACTCTGATATGCCCGTGGGCCTATCGTTTAGTGTAGTCAAATTATTTAAGTTCACGTATCTTTAAAATTACATCATTTAGTCCGACCTAGTAGAAACAATCAGCTCTGATATGCCCATGGGCCTAACAGCTCTGATATGCCCGTGGGCCTAACAGCTCTGATATGCCCGTGGGCCTAACAACTCTGATATGCCCGAGGGCCTATCGTTTAGTCTAGTCAAGCTATTTACGTTCACGTATCTTTTAAATAAATTAATTTAAAAAAAAATTTATGTAAAAAAATTACATGAATTTTATTTATCAACACTTTTTACGTCTTTTATTTATAGTAAGTTCATTTATAATACAAAATTAATTTTTTACTTTTCAGTGCGTTTTGAGGTCGGTTTTATTTTTTTGATTAAAATTAATTTTAAATAACATCATTTAGTCCGATCTAGTAGCAACAATCAGCTCTGATATGCCCGTGGGCCTAACAGCTCTGATATGCCCGTGGGCCTATCGTTTAGTGTAGTCAAGCTATTTACGTTCACGTATCTTTTAAATAACATCATTTAGTCCGACCTAGTAGAAACAATCAGCTCTGATATGCCCGTGGGCCTAACAGCTATGATATGCCCGTGGGCCTAACAGCTCTGATATGCCCGTGGGCCTAACAACTCTGATATGCCCGTGGGCCTATCGTTTAGTGTAGTCAAGCTATTTACGTTCACGTATCTTTTAAATAACATCATTTAGTCCGACCTAGTAGAAACAATCAGCTCTGATATGCCCGTGGGCCTAACAGCTCTGATATGCCCGTGGGCCTAACAGCTCTGATATGCCCGTGGGCCTAACAACTCTGATATGCCCGAGGGCCTATCGTTTAGTCTAGTCAAGCTATTTACGTTCACGTATCTTTTAAATAAATTAATTTTAAAAAAAATTTATGAAAAAAAATTACATGAATTTTATTTATCAACACTATTTACGTCTTTTATTTATAGTAAGTTCATTTATAATACAAAATTAATTTTTTACTTTTCAGTGCGTTTTGAGGTCGGTTTTATTTTTTTGTTTAAAATTAATTTTAAATAACATCATTTAGTCCGATCTAGTAGCAACAATCAGCTCTGATATGCCCGTGGGCCTAACAGCTATGATATGCCCGTGGGCCTATCGTTTAGTGTAGTCAAGCTATTTACGTTCACGTATCTTTTTAATAAATTAATTTAAAAAAAAATTTATGTAAAAAAATTACATGAATTTTATTTATCAACACTATTTACGTCTTTTATTTATAGTAAGTTCATTTATAATACAAAATTAATTTTTTACTTTTCAGTGCGTTTTGAGGTCGGTTTTATTTTTTTGTTTAAAATTAATTTTAAATAACATCATTTAGTCCGATCTAGTAGCAACAATCAGCTCTGATATGCCCGTGGGCCTAACAGCTATGATATGCCCGTGGGCCTAACAGCTCTGATATGCCCGTGGGCCTAACAACTCTGATATGCCCGTGGGCCTATCGTTTAGTGTAGTCAAGCTATTTACGTTCACGTATCTTTTAAATAACATCATTTAGTCCGACCTAGTAGAAACAATCAGCTCTGATATGCCCATGGGCCTAACAGCTCTGATATGCCCGTGGGCCTAACAGCTCTGATATGCCCGTGGGCCTAACAACTCTGATATGCCCGAGGGCCTATCGTTTAGTCTAGTCAAGCTATTTACGTTCACGTATCTTTTAAATAAATTAATTTAAAAAAAAATTTATGTAAAAAAATTACATGAATTTTATTTATCAACACTATTTACGTCTTTTATTTATAGTAAGTTCATTTATAATACAAAATTAATTTTTTACTTTTCAGTGCGTTTTGAGGTCGGTTTTATTTTTTTGTTTAAAATTAATTTTAAATAACATCATTTAGTCCGATCTAGTAGCAACAATCAGCTCTGATATGCCCGTGGGCCTAACAGCTCTGATATGCCCGTGGGCCTAACAACTCTGATATGCCCGTGGGCCTATCGTTTAGTGTAGTCAAATTATTTAAGTTCACGTATCTTTAAAATTACATCATTTAGTCCGACCTAGTAGAAACAATCAGCTCTGATATGCCCATGGGCCTAACAGCTCTGATATGCCCGTGGGCCTAACAGCTCTGATATGCCCGTGGGCCTAACAACTCTGATATGCCCGAGGGCCTATCGTTTAGTCTAGTCAAGCTATTTACGTTCACGTATCTTTTAAATAAATTAATTTAAAAAAAAATTTATGTAAAAAAATTACATGAATTTTATTTATCAACACTTTTTACGTCTTTTATTTATAGTAAGTTCATTTATAATACAAAATTAATTTTTTACTTTTCAGTGCGTTTTGAGGTCGGTTTTATTTTTTTGTTTAAAATTAATTTTAAATAACATCATTTAGTCCGATCTAGTAGCAACAATCAGCTCTGATATGCCCGTGGGCCTAACAGCTCTGATATGCCCGTGGGCCTAACAACTCTGATATGCCCGTGGGCCTATCGTTTAGTGTAGTCAAATTATTTAAGTTCACGTATCTTTTAAATAACATCATTTAGTCCGACCTAGTAGCAACAATCAGCTCTGATATGCCCGTGGGCCTAACAACTCTGATATGCCCGTGGGCCTAACAGCTCTGATATGCCCGTGGGCCTAACAACTCTGATATGCCCGTAGGCCTATCGTTTAGTGTAGTCAAGCTATTTACGTTCACGTATCTTTTTAATAAATTAATTTAAAAAAAAATTTATGTAAAAAAATTACATGAATTTTATTTATCAACACTATTTACGTCTTTTATTTATAGTAAGTTCATTTATAATACAAAATTAATTTTTTACTTTTCAGTGCGTTTTGAGGTCGGTTTTATTTTTTTGTTTAAAATTAATTTTAAATAACATCATTTAGTCCGATCTAGTAGCAACAATCAGCTCTGATATGCCCGTGGGCCTAACAGCTCTGATATGCCCGTGGGCCTAACAACTCTGATATGCCCGTGGGCCTATCGTTTAGTGTAGTCAAATTATTTAAGTTCACGTATCTTTAAAATTACATCATTTAGTCCGACCTAGTAGAAACAATCAGCTCTGATATGCCCATGGGCCTAACAGCTCTGATATGCCCGTGGGCCTAACAGCTCTGATATGCCCGTGGGCCTAACAACTCTGATATGCCCGTGGGCCTATCGTTTAGTGTAGTCAAGCTATTTACGTTCACGTATCTTTTAAATAACATCATTTAGTCCGACCTAGTAGAAACAATCAGCTCTGATATGCCCGTGAGCCTAACAGCTCTGATATGCCCGTGGGCCTAACAGCTCTGATATGCCCGTGGGCCTATCGTTTAGTGTAGTCAAATTATTTACGTTCACGTATCTTTTAAATAACATCATTAAGTCCGATCTAGTAGCAACAATCAGCTCTGATATGCCCGTGGGCCTAACAGCTATGATATGCCCGTGAACCTAACAGCTCTGATATGCCCGTGGGCCTAACAACTCTGATATGCCCGTGGGCCTAACAACTCTGATATGCCCGTGGGCCTATCGTTTAGTGTAGTCAAGCTATTTACGTTCACGTATCTTTTAAATAAATTAATTTAAAAAAAATTTATGTAAAAAAATTACATGAATTTTATTTATCAACACTATTTACGTCTTTTATTTATAGTAAGTTCATTTATAATACACAATTAATTTTTTACTTTTCAGTGCGTTTTGAGGTCGGTTTTATTTTTTTGTTTAAAATTAATTTTAAATAACATCATTTAGTCCGATCTAGTAGCAACAATCAGCTCTGATATGCCCGTGGGCCTAACAGCTATGATATGCCCGTGGGCCTATCGTTTAGTGTAGTCAAGCTATTTACGTTCACGTATCTTTTTAATAAATTAATTTAAAAAAAAATTTATGTAAAAAAATTACATGAATTTTATTTATCAACACTATTTACGTCTTTTATTTATAGTAAGTTCATTTATAATACAAAATTAATTTTTTACTTTTCAGTGCGTTTTGAGGTCGGTTTTATTTTTTTGTTTAAAATTAATTTTAAATAACATCATTTAGTCCGATCTAGTAGCAACAATCAGCTCTGATATGCCCGTGGGCCTAACAGCTATGATATGCCCGTGGGCCTAACAGCTCTGATATGCCCGTGGGCCTAACAACTCTGATATGCCCGTGGGCCTATCGTTTAGTGTAGTCAAGCTATTTACGTTCACGTATCTTTTAAATAACATCATTTAGTCCGACCTAGTAGAAACAATCAGCTCTGATATGCCCATGGGCCTAACAGATCTGATATGCCCGTGGGCCTAACAGCTCTGATATGCCCGTGGGCCTAACAACTCTGATATGCCCGAGGGCCTATCGTTTAGTCTAGTCAAGCTATTTACGTTCACGTATCTTTTAAATAAATTAATTTAAAAAAAAATTTATGTAAAAAAATTACATGAATTTTATTTATCAACACTATTTACGTCTTTTATTTATAGTAAGTTCATTTATAATACAAAATTAATTTTTTACTTTTCAGTGCGTTTTGAGGTCGGTTTTATTTTTTTGTTTAAAATTAATTTTAAATAACATCATTTAGTCCGATCTAGTAGCAACAATCAGCTCTGATATGCCCGTGGGCCTAACAGCTATGATATGCCCGTGGGCCTAACAGCTCTGATATGCCCGTGGGCCTAACAACTCTGATATGCCCGTGGGCCTATCGTTTAGTGTAGTCAAGCTATTTACGTTCACGTATCTTTTAAATAAATTAATTTAAAAAAAAATTTATGTAAAAAAATTACATGAATTTTATTTATCAACACTATTTACGTCTTTTATTTATAGTAAGTTCATTTATAATACAAAATTAATTTTTTACTTTTCAGTGCGTTTTGAGGTCGGTTTTATTTTTTTGTTTAAAATTAATTTTAAATAACATCATTTAGTCCGATCTAGTAGCAACAATCAGCTCTGATATGCCCGTGGGCCTAACAGCTCTGATATGCCCGTGGGCCTAACAACTCTGATATGCCCGTGGGCCTATCGTTTAGTGTAGTCAAATTATTTAAGTTCACGTATCTTTAAAATTACATCATTTAGTCCGACCTAGTAGAAACAATCAGCTCTGATATGCCCATGGGCCTAACAGCTCTGATATGCCCGTGGGCCTAACAGCTCTGATATGCCCGTGGGCCTAACAACTCTGATATGCCCGTGGGCCTAACAACTCTGATATGCCCGTGGGCCTATCGTTTAGTGTAGTCAAGCTATTTACGTTCACGTATCTTTTAAATAACATCATTTAGTCCGACCTAGTAGAAACAATCAGCTCTGATATGCCCGTGAGCCTAACAGCTCTGATATGCCCGTGGGCCTAACAGCTCTGATATGCCCGTGGGCCTATCGTTTAGTGTAGTCAAATTATTTACGTTCACGTATCTTTTAAATAACATCATTAAGTCCGATCTAGTAGCAACAATCAGCTCTGATATGCCCGTGGGCCTAACAGCTATGATATGCCCGTGAACCTAACAGCTCTGATATGCCCGTGGGCCTAACAACTCTGATATGCCCGTGGGCCTAACAACTCTGATATGCCCGTGGGCCTATCGTTTAGTGTAGTCAAGCTATTTACGTTCACGTATCTTTTAAATAAATTAATTTAAAAAAAATTTATGTAAAAAAATTACATGAATTTTATTTATCAACACTATTTACGTCTTTTATTTATAGTAAGTTCATTTATAATACAAAATTAATTTTTTACTTTTCAGTGCGTTTTGAGGTCGGTTTTATTTTTTTGTTTAAAATTAATTTTAAATAACATCATTTAGTCCGATCTAGTAGCAACAATCAGCTCTGATATGCCCGTGGGCCTAACAGCTCTGATATGCCCGTGGGCCTAACAACTCTGATATGCCCGTGGGCCTATCGTTTAGTGTAGTCAAATTATTTAAGTTCACGTATCTTTAAAATTACATCATTTAGTCCGACCTAGTAGAAACAATCAGCTCTGATATGCCCATGGGCCTAACAGCTCTGATATGCCCGTGGGCCTAACAGCTCTGATATGCCCGTGGGCCTAACAACTCTGATATGCCCGTGGGCCTAACAACTCTGATATGCCCGTGGGCCTATCGTTTAGTGTAGTCAAGCTATTTACGTTCACGTATCTTTTAAATAACATCATTTAGTCCGACCTAGTAGAAACAATCAGCTCTGATATGCCCGTGAGCCTAACAGCTCTGATATGCCCGTGGGCCTAACAACTCTGATATGCCCGTGGGCCTATCGTTTAGTGTAGTCAAGCTATTTACGTTCACGTATCTTTTAAATAACATCATTTAGTCCGACCTAGTAGAAACAATCAGCTCTGATATGCCCGTGGGCCTAACAGCTCTGATGTGCCCGTGGGCCTAACAGCTCTGATATGCCCGTGGGCCTAACAACTCTGATATGCCCGTGGGCCTATCGTTTAGTGTAGTCAAGCTATTTACGTTCACGTATCTTTTAAATAACATCATTTAGTCCGACCTAGTAGAAACAATCAGCTCTGATATGCCCGTGAGCCTAACAGCTCTGATATGCCCGTGGGCCTAACAGCTCTGATATGCCCGTGGGCCTAACAGCTCTGATATGCCCGTGGGCCTATCGTTTAGTGTAGTCAAATTATTTACGTTCACGTATCTTTTAAATAACATCATTAAGTCCGACCTAGTAGCAACAATCAGCTCTGATATGCCCGTGGGCCTAACAGCTATGATATGCCCGTGAACCTAACAGCTCTGATATGCCCGTGGGCCTAACAACTCTGATATGCCCGTGGGCCTATCGTTTAGTGTAGTCAAGCTATTGACGTTTACGTATCTTTTAAATAACATCATTTAGTCCGACCAAGTAGAAACAATCAGCTCTGATATGCCCGTGGGCCTAACAACTCTGATATGCCCGTGGGCCTAACAGCTCTGATATGCCCGTGGGCCTAACAACTCTGATATGCCCGTAGGCCTATCGTTTAGTGTAGTCAAGCTATTTACGTTCACGTATCTTTTTAATAAATTAATTTAAAAAAAAATTTATGTAAAAAAATTACATGAATTTTATTTATCAACACTATTTACGTCTTTTATTTATAGTAAGTTCATTTATAATACAAAATTAATTTTTTACTTTTCAGTGCGTTTTGAGGTCGGTTTTATTTTTTTGTTTAAAATTAATTTTAAATAACATCATTTAGTCCGATCTAGTAGCAACAATCAGCTCTGATATGCCCGTGGGCCTAACAGCTATGATATGCCCGTGGGCCTATCGTTTAGTGTAGTCAAGCTATTTACGTTCACGTATCTTTTTAATAAATTAATTTAAAAAAAAATTTATGTAAAAAAATTACATGAATTTTATTTATCAACACTATTTACGTCTTTTATTTATAGAAAGTTCATTTATAATACAAAATTAATTTTTTACTTTTCAGTGCGTTTTGAGGTCGGTTTTATTTTTTTGTTTAAAATTAATTTTAAATAACATCATTTAGTCCGATCTAGTAGCAACAATCAGCTCTGATATGCCCGTGGGCCTAACAGCTCTGATATGCCCGTGGGCCTAACAACTCTGATATGCCCGTGGGCCTATCGTTTAGTGTAGTCAAATTATTTAAGTTCACGTATCTTTTAAATAACATCATTTAGTCCGACCTAGTAGAAACAATCAGCTCTGATATGCCCATGGGCCTAACAGCTCTGATATGCCCGTGGGCCTAACAGCTCTGATATGCCCGTGGGCCTAACAACTCTGATATGCCCGAGGGCCTATCGTTTAGTCTAGTCAAGCTATTTACGTTCACGTATCTTTTAAATAAATTAATTTAAAAAAAAATTTATGTAAAAAAATTACATGAATTTTATTTATCAACACTATTTACGTCTTTTATTTATAGTAAGTTCATTTATAATACAAAATTAATTTTTTACTTTTCAGTGCGTTTTGAGGTCGGTTTTATTTTTTTGTTTAAAATTAATTTTAAATAACATCATTTAGTCCGATCTAGTAGCAACAATCAGCTCTGATATGCCCGTGGGCCTAACAGCTATGATATGCCCGTGGGCCTAACAGCTCTGATATGCCCGTGGGCCTAACAACTCTGATATGCCCGTGGGCCTATCGTTTAGTGTAGTCAAGCTAATTACGTTCACGTATCTTTTTAATAAATTAATTTAAAAAAAAAAATATATAAAAAAATTACATGAATTTTATTTATCAACACTATTTACGTCTTTTATTTATAGTAAGTTCATTTATAATACAAAATTAATTTTTTACTTTTCAGTGCGTTTTGAGGTCGGTTTTATTTTTTTGTTTAAAATTAATTTTAAATAACATCATTTAGTCCGATCTAGTAGCAACAATCAGCTCTGATATGCCCGTGGGCCTAACAGCTATGATATGCCCGTGGGCCTAACAGCTCTGATATGCCCGTGGGCCTAACAACTCTGATATGCCCGTGGGCCTATCGTTTAGTGTAGTCAAGCTATTTACGTTCACGTATCTTTTAAATAAATTAATTTAAAAAAAAAATATATAAAAAAATTACATGAATTTTATTTATCAACACTATTTACGTCTTTTATTTATAGTAAGTTCATTTATAATACAAAATTAATTTTTTACTTTTCAGTGCGTTTTGAGGTCGGTTTTATTTTTTTGTTTAAAATTAATTTTAAATAACATCATTTAGTCCGATCTAGTAGCAACAATCAGCTCTGATATGCCCGTGGGCCTAACAGCTATGATATGCCCTTGGGCCTAACAGCTCTGATATGCCCGTGGGCCTAACAACTCTGATATGCCCGTGGGCCTATCGTTTAGTGTAGTCAAGCTATTTACGTTCACGTATCTTTTAAATAACATCATTTAGTCCGACCTAGTAGAAACAATCAGCTCTGATATGCCCATGGGCCTAACAGCTCTGATATGCCCGTGGGCCTAACAGCTCTGATATGCCCGTGGGCCTAACAACTCTGATATGCCCGAGGGCCTATCGTTTAGTCTAGTCAAGCTATTTACGTTCACGTATCTTTTAAATAAATTAATTTAAAAAAAAATTTATGTAAAAAAATTACATGAATTTTATTTATCAACACTATTTACGTCTTTTATTTATAGTAAGTTCATTTATAATACAAAATTAATTTTTTACTTTTCAGTGCGTTTTGAGGTCGGTTTTATTTTTTTGTTTAAAATTAATTTTAAATAACATCATTTAGTCCGATCTAGTAGCAACAATCAGCTCTGATATGCCCGTGGGCCTAACAGCTATGATATGCCCGTGGGCCTAACAACTCTGATATGCCCGTGGGCCTATCGTTTAGTGTAGTCAAATTATTTAAGTTCACGTATCTTTAAAATTACATCATTTAGTCCGACCTAGTAGAAACAATCAGCTCTGATATGCCCATGGGCCTAACAGCTCTGATATGCCCGTGGGCCTAACAACTCTGATATGCCCGTGGGCCTAACAACTCTGATATGCCCGTGGGCCTATCGTTTAGTGTAGTCAAGCTATTTACGTTCACGTATCTTTTTAATAAATTAATTTAAAAAAAAATTTATGTAAAAAAATTACATGAATTTTATTTATCAACACTATTTACGTCTTTTATTTATAGTAAGTTCATTTATAATACAAAATTAATTTTTTACTTTTCAGTGCGTTTTGAGGTCGGTTTTATTTTTTTGTTTAAAATTAATTTTAAATAACATCATTTAGTCCGATCTAGTAGCAACAATCAGCTCTGATATGCCCGTGGGCCTAACAGCTATGATATGCCCGTGGGCCTAACAGCTCTGATATGCCCGTGGGCCTAACAACTCTGATATGCCCGTGGGCCTATCGTTTAGTGTAGTCAAGCTATTTACGTTCACGTATCTTTTAAATAACATCATTTAGTCCGACCTAGTAGAAACAATCAGCTCTGATATGCCCATGGGCCTAACAGATCTGATATGCCCGTGGGCCTAACAGCTCTGATATGCCCGTGGGCCTAACAACTCTGATATGCCCGAGGGCCTATCGTTTAGTCTAGTCAAGCTATTTACGTTCACGTATCTTTTAAATAAATTAATTTAAAAAAAAATTTATGTAAAAAAATTACATGAATTTTATTTATCAACACTATTTACGTCTTTTATTTATAGTAAGTTCATTTATAATACAAAATTAATTTTTTACTTTTCAGTGCGTTTTGAGGTCGGTTTTATTTTTTTGTTTAAAATTAATTTTAAATAACATCATTTAGTCCGATCTAGTAGCAACAATCAGCTCTGATATGCCCGTGGGCCTAACAGCTATGATATGCCCGTGGGCCTAACAGCTCTGATATGCCCGTGGGCCTAACAACTCTGATATGCCCGTGGGCCTATCGTTTAGTGTAGTCAAGCTATTTACGTTCACGTATCTTTTAAATAAATTAATTTAAAAAAAAATTTATGTAAAAAAATTACATGAATTTTATTTATCAACACTATTTACGTCTTTTATTTATAGTAAGTTCATTTATAATACAAAATTAATTTTTTACTTTTCAGTGCGTTTTGAGGTCGGTTTTATTTTTTTGTTTAAAATTAATTTTAAATAACATCATTTAGTCCGATCTAGTAGCAACAATCAGCTCTGATATGCCCGTGGGCCTAACAGCTCTGATATGCCCGTGGGCCTAACAACTCTGATATGCCCGTGGGCCTATCGTTTAGTGTAGTCAAATTATTTAAGTTCACGTATCTTTAAAATTACATCATTTAGTCCGACCTAGTAGAAACAATCAGCTCTGATATGCCCATGGGCCTAACAGCTCTGATATGCCCGTGGGCCTAACAGCTCTGATATGCCCGTGGGCCTAACAACTCTGATATGCCCGTGGGCCTAACAACTCTGATATGCCCGTGGGCCTATCGTTTAGTGTAGTCAAGCTATTTACGTTCACGTATCTTTTAAATAACATCATTTAGTCCGACCTAGTAGAAACAATCAGCTCTGATATGCCCGTGAGCCTAACAGCTCTGATATGCCCGTGGGCCTAACAGCTCTGATATGCCCGTGGGCCTATCGTTTAGTGTAGTCAAATTATTTACGTTCACGTATCTTTTAAATAACATCATTAAGTCCGATCTAGTAGCAACAATCAGCTCTGATATGCCCGTGGGCCTAACAGCTATGATATGCCCGTGAACCTAACAGCTCTGATATGCCCGTGGGCCTAACAGCTCTGATATGCCCGTGGGCCTAACAACTCTGATATGCCCGTGGGCCTATCGTTTAGTGTAGTCAAGCTATTTACGTTCACGTATCTTTTAAATAAATTAATTTAAAAAAAATTTATGTAAAAAAATTACATGAATTTTATTTATCAACACTATTTACGTCTTTTATTTATAGTAAGTTCATTTATAATACAAAATTAATTTTTTACTTTTCAGTGCGTTTTGAGGTCGGTTTTATTTTTTTGTTTAAAATTAATTTTAAATAACATCATTTAGTCCGATCTAGTAGCAACAATCAGCTCTGATATGCCCGTGGGCCTAACAGCTCTGATATGCCCGTGGGCCTAACAACTCTGATATGCCCGTGGGCCTATCGTTTAGTGTAGTCAAATTATTTAAGTTCACGTATCTTTAAAATTACATCATTTAGTCCGACCTAGTAGAAACAATCAGCTCTGATATGCCCATGGGCCTAACAGCTCTGATATGCCCGTGGGCCTAACAGCTCTGATATGCCCGTGGGCCTAACAACTCTGATATGCCCGTGGGCCTAACAACTCTGATATGCCCGTGGGCCTATCGTTTAGTGTAGTCAAGCTATTTACGTTCACGTATCTTTTAAATAACATCATTTAGTCCGACCTAGTAGAAACAATCAGCTCTGATATGCCCGTGAGCCTAACAGCTCTGATATGCCCGTGGGCCTAACAACTCTGATATGCCCGTGGGCCTATCGTTTAGTGTAGTCAAGCTATTTACGTTCACGTATCTTTTAAATAACATCATTTAGTCCGACCTAGTAGAAACAATCAGCTCTGATATGCCCGTGGGCCTAACAGCTCTGATGTGCCCGTGGGCCTAACAGCTCTGATATGCCCGTGGGCCTAACAACTCTGATATGCCCGTGGGCCTATCGTTTAGTGTAGTCAAGCTATTTACGTTCACGTATCTTTTAAATAACATCATTTAGTCCGACCTAGTAGAAACAATCAGCTCTGATATGCCCGTGAGCCTAACAGCTCTGATATGCCCGTGGGCCTAACAGCTCTGATATGCCCGTGGGCCTAACAGCTCTGATATGCCCGTGGGCCTATCGTTTAGTGTAGTCAAATTATTTACGTTCACGTATCTTTTAAATAACATCATTAAGTCCGACCTAGTAGCAACAATCAGCTCTGATATGCCCGTGGGCCTAACAGCTATGATATGCCCGTGAACCTAACAGCTCTGATATGCCCGTGGGCCTAACAACTCTGATATGCCCGTGGGCCTATCGTTTAGTGTAGTCAAGCTATTGACGTTTACGTATCTTTTAAATAACATCATTTAGTCCGACCAAGTAGAAACAATCAGCTCTGATATGCCCGTGGGCCTAACAACTCTGATATGCCCGTGGGCCTAACAGCTCTGATATGCCCGTGGGCCTAACAACTCTGATATGCCCGTAGGCCTATCGTTTAGTGTAGTCAAGCTATTTACGTTCACGTATCTTTTTAATAAATTAATTTAAAAAAAAATTTATGTAAAAAAATTACATGAATTTTATTTATCAACACTATTTACGTCTTTTATTTATAGTAAGTTCATTTATAATACAAAATTAATTTTTTACTTTTCAGTGCGTTTTGAGGTCGGTTTTATTTTTTTGTTTAAAATTAATTTTAAATAACATCATTTAGTCCGATCTAGTAGCAACAATCAGCTCTGATATGCCCGTGGGCCTAACAGCTATGATATGCCCGTGGGCCTATCGTTTAGTGTAGTCAAGCTATTTACGTTCACGTATCTTTTTAATAAATTAATTTAAAAAAAAATTTATGTAAAAAAATTACATGAATTTTATTTATCAACACTATTTACGTCTTTTATTTATAGAAAGTTCATTTATAATACAAAATTAATTTTTTACTTTTCAGTGCGTTTTGAGGTCGGTTTTATTTTTTTGTTTAAAATTAATTTTAAATAACATCATTTAGTCCGATCTAGTAGCAACAATCAGCTCTGATATGCCCGTGGGCCTAACAGCTCTGATATGCCCGTGGGCCTAACAACTCTGATATGCCCGTGGGCCTATCGTTTAGTGTAGTCAAATTATTTAAGTTCACGTATCTTTTAAATAACATCATTTAGTCCGACCTAGTAGAAACAATCAGCTCTGATATGCCCATGGGCCTAACAGCTCTGATATGCCCGTGGGCCTAACAGCTCTGATATGCCCGTGGGCCTAACAACTCTGATATGCCCGAGGGCCTATCGTTTAGTCTAGTCAAGCTATTTACGTTCACGTATCTTTTAAATAAATTAATTTAAAAAAAAATTTATGTAAAAAAATTACATGAATTTTATTTATCAACACTATTTACGTCTTTTATTTATAGTAAGTTCATTTATAATACAAAATTAATTTTTTACTTTTCAGTGCGTTTTGAGGTCGGTTTTATTTTTTTGTTTAAAATTAATTTTAAATAACATCATTTAGTCCGATCTAGTAGCAACAATCAGCTCTGATATGCCCGTGGGCCTAACAGCTATGATATGCCCGTGGGCCTAACAGCTCTGATATGCCCGTGGGCCTAACAACTCTGATATGCCCGTGGGCCTATCGTTTAGTGTAGTCAAGCTAATTACGTTCACGTATCTTTTTAATAAATTAATTTAAAAAAAAAAATATATAAAAAAATTACATGAATTTTATTTATCAACACTATTTACGTCTTTTATTTATAGTAAGTTCATTTATAATACAAAATTAATTTTTTACTTTTCAGTGCGTTTTGAGGTCGGTTTTATTTTTTTGTTTAAAATTAATTTTAAATAACATCATTTAGTCCGATCTAGTAGCAACAATCAGCTCTGATATGCCCGTGGGCCTAACAGCTATGATATGCCCGTGGGCCTAACAGCTCTGATATGCCCGTGGGCCTAACAACTCTGATATGCCCGTGGGCCTATCGTTTAGTGTAGTCAAGCTATTTACGTTCACGTATCTTTTAAATAAATTAATTTAAAAAAAAAATATATAAAAAAATTACATGAATTTTATTTATCAACACTATTTACGTCTTTTATTTATAGTAAGTTCATTTATAATACAAAATTAATTTTTTACTTTTCAGTGCGTTTTGAGGTCGGTTTTATTTTTTTGTTTAAAATTAATTTTAAATAACATCATTTAGTCCGATCTAGTAGCAACAATCAGCTCTGATATGCCCGTGGGCCTAACAGCTATGATATGCCCTTGGGCCTAACAGCTCTGATATGCCCGTGGGCCTAACAACTCTGATATGCCCGTGGGCCTATCGTTTAGTGTAGTCAAGCTATTTACGTTCACGTATCTTTTAAATAACATCATTTAGTCCGACCTAGTAGAAACAATCAGCTCTGATATGCCCATGGGCCTAACAGCTCTGATATGCCCGTGGGCCTAACAGCTCTGATATGCCCGTGGGCCTAACAACTCTGATATGCCCGAGGGCCTATCGTTTAGTCTAGTCAAGCTATTTACGTTCACGTATCTTTTAAATAAATTAATTTAAAAAAAAATTTATGTAAAAAAATTACATGAATTTTATTTATCAACACTATTTACGTCTTTTATTTATAGTAAGTTCATTTATAATACAAAATTAATTTTTTACTTTTCAGTGCGTTTTGAGGTCGGTTTTATTTTTTTGTTTAAAATTAATTTTAAATAACATCATTTAGTCCGATCTAGTAGCAACAATCAGCTCTGATATGCCCGTGGGCCTAACAGCTATGATATGCCCGTGGGCCTAACAACTCTGATATGCCCGTGGGCCTATCGTTTAGTGTAGTCAAATTATTTAAGTTCACGTATCTTTAAAATTACATCATTTAGTCCGACCTAGTAGAAACAATCAGCTCTGATATGCCCATGGGCCTAACAGCTCTGATATGCCCGTGGGCCTAACAACTCTGATATGCCCGTGGGCCTAACAACTCTGATATGCCCGTGGGCCTATCGTTTAGTGTAGTCAAGCTATTTACGTTCACGTATCTTTTAAATAACATCATTTAGTCCGACCTAGTAGAAACAATCAGCTCTGATATGCCCGTGAGCCTAACAGCTCTGATATGCCCGTGGGCCTAACAGCTCTGATATGCCCGTGGGCCTATCGTTTAGTGTAGTCAAATTATTTACGTTCACGTATCTTTTAAATAACATCATTAAGTCCGATCTAGTAGCAACAATCAGCTCTGATATGCCCGTGGGCCTAACAGCTATGATATGCCCGTGAACCTAACAGCTCTGATATGCCCGTGGGCCTAACAACTCTGATATGCCCGTGGGCCTAACAACTCTGATATGCCCGTGGGCCTATCGTTTAGTGTAGTCAAGCTATTTACGTTCACGTATCTTTTAAATAAATTAATTTAAAAAAAAATTTATGTAAAAAAATTACATGAATTTTATTTATCAACACTATTTACGTCTTTTATTTATAGTAAGTTCATTTATAATACAAAATTAATTTTTTACTTTTCAGTGCGTTTTGAGGTCGGTTTTATTTTTTTGTTTAAAATTAATTTTAAATAACATCATTTAGTCCGATCTAGTAGCAACAATCAGCTCTGATATGCCCGTGGGCCTAACAGCTCTGATATGCCCGTGGGCCTAACAACTCTGATATGCCCGTGGGCCTATCGTTTAGTGTAGTCAAATTATTTAAGTTCACGTATCTTTAAAATAACATCATTTAGTCCGATCTAGTAGCAACAATCAGCTCTGATATGCCCGTGGGCCTAACAGCTATGATATGCCCGTGGGCCTAACAGCTCTGATATACCCGTGGGCCTAACAACTCTGATATGCCCGTGGGCCTATCGTTTAGTGTAGTCAAGCTATTTACGTTCACGTATCTTTTTAATAAATTAATTTAAAAAAAAATTTATGTAAAAAAATTACATGAATTTTATTTATCAACACTATTTACGTCTTTTATTTATAGTAAGTTCATTTATAATACAAAATTAATTTTTTACTTTTCAGTGCGTTTTGAGGTCGGTTTTATTTTTTTGTTTAAAATTAATTTTAAATAACATCATTTAGTCCGATCTAGTAGCAACAATCAGCTCTGATATGCCCGTGGGCCTAACAGCTATGATATGCCCGTGGGCCTAACAGCTCTGATATGCCCGTGGGCCTAACAACTCTGATATGCCCGTGGGCCTATCGTTTAGTGTAGTCAAGCTATTTACGTTCACGTATCTTTTAAATAACATCATTTAGTCCGACCTAGTAGAAACAATCAGCTCTGATATGCCCATGGGCCTAACAGCTCTGATATGCCCGTGGGCCTAACAGCTCTGATATGCCCGTGGGCCTAACAACTCTGATATGCCCGAGGGCCTATCGTTTAGTCTAGTCAAGCTATTTACGTTCACGTATCTTTTAAATAAATTAATTTAAAAAAAAATTTATGTAAAAAAATTACATGAATTTTATTTATCAACACTATTTACGTCTTTTATTTATAGTAAGTTCATTTATAATACAAAATTAATTTTTTCTTTTCAGTGCGTTTTGAGGTCGGTTTTATTTTTTTGTTTAAAATTAATTTTAAATAACATCATTTAGTCCGATCTAGTAGCAACAATCAGCTCTGATATGCCCGTGGGCCTAACAGCTCTGATATGCCCGTGGGCCTAACAACTCTGATATGCCCGTGGGCCTATCGTTTAGTGTAGTCAAGCTATTTACGTTCACGTATCTTTTAAATAACATCATTTAGTCCGACCTAGTAGAAACAATCAGCTCTGATATGCCCGTGAGCCTAACAGCTCTGATATGCCCGTGGGCCTAACAGCTCTGATATGCCCGTGGGCCTAACAACTCTGATATGCCCGTGGGCCTAACAACTCTGATATGCCCGTGGGCCTATCGTTTAGTCTAGTCAAGCTATTTACGTTCACGTATCTTTTAAATAAATTAATTTAAAAAAAAATTTATGTAAAAAAATTACATGAATTTTATTTATCAACACTATTTACGTCTTTTATTTATAGTAAGTTCATTTATAATACAAAATTAATTTTTTACTTTTCAGTGCGTTTTGAGGTCGGTTTTATTTTTTTGTTTAAAATTAATTTTAAATAACATCATTTAGTCCGATCTAGTAGCAACAATCAGCTCTGATATGCCCGTGGGCCTAACAGCTCTGATATGCCCGTGGGCCTAACAACTCTGATATGCCCGTGGGCCTAACAACTCTGATATGCCCGTGGGCCTATCGTTTAGTGTAGTCAAGCTATTTACGTTCACGTATCTTTTAAATAAATTAATTTAAAAAAAAATTTATGTAAAAAAATTACATGAATTTTATTTATCAACACTATTTACGTCTTTTATTTATAGTAAGTTCATTTATAATACAAAATTAATTTTTTACTTTTCAGTGCGTTTTGAGGTCGGTTTTATTTTTTTGTTTAAAATTAATTTTAAATAACATCATTTAGTCCGATCTAGTAGCAACAATCAGCTCTGATATGCCCGTGGGCCTAACAGCTATGATATGCCCGTGGGCCTAACAGCTCTGATATGCCCGTGGGCCTAACAACTCTGATATGCCCGTGGGCCTATCGTTTAGTGTAGTCAAGCTATTTACGTTCACGTATCTTTTAAATAACATCATTTAGTCCGACCTAGTAGAAACAATCAGCTCTGATATGCCCATGGGCCTAACAGCTCTGATATGCCCGTGGGCCTAACAGCTCTGATATGCCCGTGGGCCTAACAACTCTGATATGCCCGAGGGCCTATCGTTTAGTCTAGTCAAGCTATTTACGTTCACGTATCTTTTAAATAAATTAATTTAAAAAAAAATTTATGTAAAAAAATTACATGAATTTTATTTATCAACACTATTTACGTCTTTTATTTATAGTAAGTTCATTTATAATACAAAATTAATTTTTTACTTTTCAGTGCGTTTTGAGGTCGGTTTTATTTTTTTGTTTAAAATTAATTTTAAATAACATCATTTAGTCCGATCTAGTAGCAACAATCAGCTCTGATATGCCCGTGGGCCTAACAGCTCTGATATGCCCGTGGGCCTAACAACTCTGATATGCCCGTGGGCCTATCGTTTAGTGTAGTCAAATTATTTAAGTTCACGTATCTTTAAAATTACATCATTTAGTCCGACCTAGTAGAAACAATCAGCTCTGATATGCCCATGGGCCTAACAGCTCTGATATGCCCGTGGGCCTAACAGCTCTGATATGCCCGTGGGCCTAACAACTCTGATATGCCCGTGGGCCTAACAACTCTGATATGCCCGTGGGCCTATCGTTTAGTGTAGTCAAGCTATTTACGTTCACGTATCTTTTAAATAACATCATTTAGTCCGACCTAGTAGAAACAATCAGCTCTGATATGCCCGTGAGCCTAACAGCTCTGATATGCCCGTGGGCCTAACAGCTCTGATATGCCCGTGGGCCTAACAACTCTGATATGCCCGTGGGCCTAACAACTCTGATATGCCCGTGGGCCTATCGTTTAGTCTAGTCAAGCTATTTACGTTCACGTATCTTTTAAATAAATTAATTTAAAAAAAAATTTATGTAAAAAAATTACATGAATTTTATTTATCAACACTATTTACGTCTTTTATTTATAGTAAGTTCATTTATAATACAAAATTAATTTTTTACTTTTCAGTGCGTTTTGAGGTCGGTTTTATTTTTTTGTTTAAAATTAATTTTAAATAACATCATTTAGTCCGATCTAGTAGCAACAATCAGCTCTGATATGCCCGTGGGCCTAACAGCTCTGATATGCCCGTGGGCCTAACAACTCTGATATGCCCGTGGGCCTAACAACTCTGATATGCCCGTGGGCCTATCGTTTAGTGTAGTCAAGCTATTTACGTTCACGTATCTTTTAAATAAATTAATTTAAAAAAAAATTTATGTAAAAAAATTACATGAATTTTATTTATCAACACTATTTACGTCTTTTATTTATAGTAAGTTCATTTATAATACAAAATTAATTTTTTACTTTTCAGTGCGTTTTGAGGTCGGTTTTATTTTTTTGTTTAAAATTAATTTTAAATAACATCATTTAGTCCGATCTAGTAGCAACAATCAGCTCTGATATGCCCGTGGGCCTAACAGCTCTGATATGCCCGTGGGCCTAACAACTCTGATATGCCCGTGGGCCTATCGTTTAGTGTAGTCAAGCTATTTACGTTCACGTATCTTTTAAATAAATTAATTTAAAAAAAAATTTATATAAAAAAATTACATGAATTTTATTTATCAACACTATTTACGTCTTTTATTTATAGTAAGTTCATTTATAATACAAAATTAATTTTTTACTTTTCAGTGCGTTTTGAGGTCGGTTTTATTTTTTTGTTTAAAATTAATTTTAAATAACATCATTTAGTCCGATTTAGTAGCAACAATCAGCTCTGATATGCCCGTGGGCCTAACAGCTATGATATGCCCGTGGGCCTAACAGCTCTGATATGCCCGTGGGCCTAACAACTCTGATATGCCCGTGGGCCTATCGTTTAGTGTAGTCAAATTATTTAAGTTCACGTATCTTTAAAATTACATCATTTAGTCCGACCTAGTAGAAACAATCAGCTCTGATATGCCCATGGGCCTAACAGCTCTGATATGCCCGTGGGCCTAACAGCTCTGATATGCCCGTGGGCCTAACAACTCTGATATGCCCGTGGGCCTAACAACTCTGATATGCCCGTGGGCCTATCGTTTAGTGTAGTCAAGCTATTTACGTTCACGTATCTTTTAAATAAATTAATTTAAAAAAAAATTTATGTAAAAAAATTACATGAATTTTATTTATCAACACTATTTACATCTTTTATTTATAGTAAGTTCATTTATAATACAAAATTAATTTTTTACTTTTCAGTGCGTTTTGAGGTCGGTTTTATTTTTTTGTTTAAAATTAATTTTAAATAACATCATTTAGTCCGATCTAGTAGCAACAATCAGCTCTGATATGCCCGTGGGCCTAACAGCTCTGATATGCCCGTGGGCCTAACAACTCTGATATGCCCGTGGGCCTATCGTTTAGTGTAGTCAAGCTATTTACGTTCACGTATCTTTTAAATAAATTAATTTAAAAAAAAATTTATATAAAAAAATTACATGAATTTTATTTATCAACACTATTTACGTCTTTTATTTATAGTAAGTTCATTTATAATACAAAATTAATTTTTTACTTTTCAGTGCGTTTTGAGGTCGGTTTTATTTTTTTGTTTAAAATTAATTTTAAATAACATCATTTAGTCCGATTTAGTAGCAACAATCAGCTCTGATATGCCCGTGGGCCTAACAGCTATGATATGCCCGTGGGCCTAACAGCTCTGATATGCCCGTGGGCCTAACAACTCTGATATGCCCGTGGGCCTATCGTTTAGTGTAGTCAAATTATTTACGTTCACGTATCTTTTAAATAACATCATTAAGTCCGATCTAGTAGCAACAATCAGCTCTGATATACCCGTGGGCCTAACAGCTATGATATGCCCGTGAACCTAACAGCTCTGATATGCCCGTGGGCCTAACAACTCTGATATGCCCGTGGGCCTATCGTTTAGTGTAGTCAAGCTATTGACGTTTACGTATCTTTTAAATAACATCATTTAGTCCGACCAAGTAGAAACAATCAGCTCTGATATGCCCGTGGGCCTAACAACTCTGATATGCCCGTGGCCCTAACAGCTCTGATATGCCCGTGGGCCTAACAACTCTGATATGCCCGTGGGCCTATCGTTTAGTGTAGTCAAGCTATTTACGTTCACGTATCTTTTAAATAAATTAATTTAAAAAAAAAATATATAAAAAAATTACATGAATTTTATTTATCAACACTATTTACGTCTTTTATTTATAGTAAGTTCATTTATAATACAAAATTAATTTTTTACTTTTCAGTGCGTTTTGAGGTCGGTTTTATTTTTTTGTTTAAAATTAATTTTAAATAACATCATTTAGTCCGATCTAGTAGCAACAATCAGCTCTGATATGCCCGTGGGCCTAACAACTCTGATATGCCCGAGGGCCTATCGTTTAGTCTAGTCAAGCTATTTACGTTCACGTATCTTTTAAATAAATTAATTTAAAAAAAAATTTATGTAAAAAAATTACATGAATTTTATTTATCAACACTATTTACGTCTTTTATTTATAGTAAGTTCATTTATAATACAAAATTAATTTTTTACTTTTCAGTGCGTTTTGAGGTCGGTTTTATTTTTTTGTTTAAAATTAATTTTAAATAACATCATTTAGTCCGATCTAGTAGCAACAATCAGCTCTGATATGCCCGTGGGCCTAACAGCTATGATATGCCCGTGGGCCTAACAGCTCTGATATGCCCGTGGGCCTAACAACTCTGATATGCCCGTGGGCCTATCGTTTAGTGTAGTCAAGCTATTTACGTTCACGTATCTTTTAAATAACATCATTTAGTCCGACCTAGTAGAAACAATCAGCTCTGATATGCCCATGGGCCTAACAGCTCTGATATGCCCGTGGGCCTAACAGCTCTGATATGCCCGTGGGCCTAACAACTCTGATATGCCCGAGGGCCTATCGTTTAGTCTAGTCAAGCTATTTACGTTCACGTATCTTTTAAATAAATTAATTTAAAAAAAAATTTATGTAAAAAAATTACATGAATTTTATTTATCAACACTATTTACGTCTTTTATTTATAGTAAGTTCATTTATAATACAAAATTAATTTTTTACTTTTCAGTGCGTTTTGAGGTCGGTTTTATTTTTTTGTTTAAAATTAATTTTAAATAACATCATTTAGTCCGATCTAGTAGCAACAATCAGCTCTGATATGCCCGTGGGCCTAACAGCTCTGATATGCCCGTGGGCCTAACAACTCTTATATGCCCGTGGGCCTATCGTTTAGTGTAGTCAAATTATTTAAGTTCACGTATCTTTAAAATTACATCATTTAGTCCGACCTAGTAGAAACAATCAGCTCTGATATGCCCATGGGCCTAACAGCTCTGATATGCCCGTGGGCCTAACAGCTCTGATATGCCCGTGGGCCTAACAACTCTGATATGCCCGAGGGCCTATCGTTTAGTCTAGTCAAGCTATTTAAGTTCACGTATCTTTTAAATAAATTAATTTAAAAAAAAATTTATGTAAAAAAATTACATGAATTTTATTTATCAACACTTTTTACGTCTTTTATTTATAGTAAGTTCATTTATAATACAAAATTAATTTTTTACTTTTCAGTGCGTTTTGAGGTCGGTTTTATTTTTTTGTTTAAAATTAATTTTAAATAACATCATTTAGTCCGATCTAGTAGCAACAATCAGCTCTGATATGCCCGTGGGCCTAACAGCTATGATATGCCCGTGGGCCTATCGTTTAGTGTAGTCAAGCTATTTACGTTCACGTATCTTTTTAATAAATTAATTTAAAAAAAAATTTATGTAAAAAAATTACATGAATTTTATTTATCAACACTATTTACGTCTTTTATTTATAGTAAGTTCATTTATAATACAAAATTAATTTTTTACTTTTCAGTGCGTTTTGAGGTCGGTTTTATTTTTTTGTTTAAAATTAATTTTAAATAACATCATTTAGTCCGATCTAGTAGCAACAATCAGCTCTGATATGCCCGTGGGCCTAACAGCTATGATATGCCCGTGGGCCTAACAGCTCTGATATGCCCGTGGGCCTAACAACTCTGATATGCCCGTGGGCCTATCGTTTAGTGTAGTCAAGCTATTTACGTTCACGTATCTTTTAAATAACATCATTTAGTCCGACCTAGTAGAAACAATCAGCTCTGATATGCCCATGGGCCTAACAGCTCTGATATGCCCGTGGGCCTAACAGCTCTGATATGCCCGTGGGCCTAACAACTCTGATATGCCCGAGGGCCTATCGTTTAGTCTAGTCAAGCTATTTACGTTCACGTATCTTTTAAATAAATTAATTTAAAAAAAAATTTATGTAAAAAAATTACATGAATTTTATTTATCAACACTATTTACGTCTTTTATTTATAGTAAGTTCATTTATAATACAAAATTAATTTTTTACTTTTCAGTGCGTTTTGAGGTCGGTTTTATTTTTTTGTTTAAAATTAATTTTAAATAACATCATTTAGTCCGATCTAGTAGCAACAATCAGCTCTGATATGCCCGTGGGCCTAACAGCTCTGATATGCCCGTGGGCCTATCGTTTAGTGTAGTCAAATTATTTAAGTTCACGTATCTTTAAAATTACATCATTTAGTCCGACCTAGTAGAAACAATCAGCTCTGATATGCCCATGGGCCTAACAGCTCTGATATGCCCGTGGGCCTAACAGCTCTGATATGCCCGTGGGCCTAACAACTCTGATATGCCCGAGGGCCTATCGTTTAGTCTAGTCAAGCTATTTACGTTCACGTATCTTTTAAATAAATTAATTTAAAAAAAAATTTATGTAAAAAAATTACATGAATTTTATTTATCAACACTTTTTACGTCTTTTATTTATAGTAAGTTCATTTATAATACAAAATTAATTTTTTACTTTTCAGTGCGTTTTGAGGTCGGTTTTATTTTTTTGTTTAAAATTAATTTTAAATAACATCATTTAGTCCGATCTAGTAGCAACAATCAGCTCTGATATGCCCGTGGGCCTAACAGCTCTGATATGCCCGTGGGCCTAACAACTCTGATATGCCCGTGGGCCTATCGTTTAGTGTAGTCAAATTATTTAAGTTCACGTATCTTTTAAATAACATCATTTAGTCCGACCTAGTAGAAACAATCAGCTCTGATATGCCCATGGGCCTAACAGCTCTGATATGCCCGTGGGCCTAACAGCTCTGATATGCCCGTGGGCCTAACAACTCTGATATGCCCGAGGGCCTATCGTTTAGTCTAGTCAAGCTATTTACGTTCACGTATCTTTTAAATAAATTAATTTAAAAAAAAATTTATGTAAAAAAATTACATGAATTTTATTTATCAACACTATTTACGTCTTTTATTTATAGTAAGTTCATTTATAATACAAAATTAATTTTTTACTTTTCAGTGCGTTTTGAGGTCGGTTTTATTTTTTTGTTTAAAATTAATTTTAAATAACATCATTTAGTCCGATCTAGTAGCAACAATCAGCTCTGATATGCCCGTGGGCCTAACAGCTATGATATGCCCGTGGGCCTAACAGCTCTGATATGCCCGTGGGCCTAACAACTCTGATATGCCCGTGGGCCTATCGTTTAGTGTAGTCAAGCTATTTACGTTCACGTATCTTTTAAATAAATTAATTTAAAAAAAAATTTATGTAAAAAAATTACATGAATTTTATTTATCAACACTATTTACGTCTTTTATTTATAGTAAGTTCATTTATAATACAAAATTAATTTTTTACTTTTCAGTGCGTTTTGAGGTCGGTTTTATTTTTTTGTTTAAAATTAATTTTAAATAACATCATTTAGTCCGATCTAGTAGCAACAATCAGCTCTGATATGCCCGTGGGCCTAACAGCTCTGATATGCCCGTGGGCCTAACAACTCTGATATGCCCGTGGGCCTATCGTTTAGTGTAGTCAAATTATTTAAGTTCACGTATCTTTAAAATTACATCATTTAGTCCGACCTAGTAGAAACAATCAGCTCTGATATGCCCATGGGCCTAACAGCTCTGATATGCCCGTGGGCCTAACAGCTCTGATATGCCCGTGGGCCTAACAACTCTGATATGCCCGTGGGCCTAACAACTCTGATATGCCCGTGGGCCTATCGTTTAGTGTAGTCAAGCTATTTACGTTCACGTATCTTTTAAATAACATCATTTAGTCCGACCTAGTAGAAACAATCAGCTCTGATATGCCCGTGAGCCTAACAGCTCTGATATGCCCGTGGGCCTAACAACTCTGATATGCCCGTGGGCCTAACAACTCTGATATGCCCGTGGGCCTATCGTTTAGTGTAGTCAAGCTATTTACGTTCACGTATCTTTTAAATAACATCATTTAGTCCGACCTAGTAGAAACAATCAGCTCTGATATGCCCGTGGGCCTAACAGCTCTGATGTGCCCGTGGGCCTAACAGCTCTGATATGCCCGTGGGCCTAACAACTCTGATATGCCCGTGGGCCTATCGTTTAGTGTAGTCAAGCTATTTACGTTCACGTATCTTTTAAATAACATCATTTAGTCCGACCTTGTAGAAACAATCAGCTCTGATATGCCCGTGAGCCTAACAGCTCTGATATGCCCGTGGGCCTAACAGCTCTGATATGCCCGTGGGCCTATCGTTTAGTGTAGTCAAATTATTTACGTTCACGTATCTTTTAAATAACATCATTAAGTCCGATCTAGTAGCAACAATCAGCTCTGATATGCCCGTGGGCCTAACAGCTATGATATGCCCGTGAACCTAACAGCTCTGATATGCCCGTGGGCCTAACAACTCTGATATGCCCGTGGGCCTATCGTTTAGTGTAGTCAAGCTATTGACGTTTACGTATCTTTTAAATAACATCATTTAGTCCGACCAAGTAGAAACAATCAGCTCTGATATGCCCGTGGGCCTAACAACTCTGATATGCCCGTGGGCCTAACAGCTCTGATATGCCCGTGGGCCTAACAACTCTGATATGCCCGTAGGCCTATCGTTTAGTGTAGTCAAGCTATTTACGTTCACGTATCTTTTAAATAACATCATTAATGATGTTATTTAAAAGATAAGTAAGTTTATAAGTTATAAGTTAAGTCCGATCTAGTAGCAACAATCAGCTCTGATATGCCCGTGGGCCTAACAACTCTGATATGCCCGTGGGCCTATCGTTTAGTGTAGTCAAGCTATTTACGTTCACGTATCTTTTAAATAACATCATTAAGTCCGATCTAGTAGCAACAATCAGCTCTGATATGCCGTGGGCCTAACAGCTCTGATATGCCCGTGGGCCTAACAACTCTGATATGCCCGTGGGCCTATCGTTTAGTGTAGTCAAGCTATTTACGTTCACGTATCTTTTAAATAAATTAATTTAAAAAAAAATTATATAAAAAATTACATGAATTTTATTTATCAACAATATTTACATCTTTTATTTATGGTAAGTTCATTTATAATACAAAATTAATTTTTTACTTTTAAGTGCGTTTTGAGGTCGGTTTTATTTTTTTGTGTAAAATTAATTTTAAATAACATCATTTAGTCCGATCTAGTAGCAACAATCAGCTCTGATATGCCCGTGGGCCTAACAGCTCTGATATGCCCGTGGGCCTATCGTTTAGTGTAGTCAAGCTATTTACGTTCACGTATCTTTTAAATAACATCATTTAGTCCGACCTAGTAGAAACAATCAGCTCTGATATGCCCGTGGGCCTAACAGCTATGATATGCCCGTGGGCCTAACAGCTCTGATATGCCCGTGGGCCTAACAACTCTGATATGCCCGTGGGCCTATCGTTTAGTGTAGTCAAGCTATTTACGTTCACGTATCTTTTAAATAAATTAATTTTAAAAAAAATTTATGAAAAAAAATTACATGAATTTTATTTATCAACACTATTTACGTCTTTTATTTATAGTAAGTTCATTTATAATACAAAATTAATTTTTTACTTTTCAGTGCGTTTTGAGGTCGGTTTTATTTTTTTGTTTAAAATTAATTTTAAATAACATCATTTAGTCCGATCTAGTAGCAACAATCAGCTCTGATATGCCCGTGGGCCTAACAGCTATGATATGCCCGTGGGCCTATCGTTTAGTGTAGTCAAGCTATTTACGTTCACGTATCTTTTTAATAAATTAATTTAAAAAAAAATTTATGTAAAAAAATTACATGAATTTTATTTATCAACACTATTTACGTCTTTTATTTATAGTAAGTTCATTTATAATACAAAATTAATTTTTTACTTTTCAGTGCGTTTTGAGGTCGGTTTTATTTTTTTGTTTAAAATTAATTTTAAATAACATCATTTAGTCCGATCTAGTAGCAACAATCAGCTCTGATATGCCCGTGGGCCTAACAGCTATGATATGCCCGTGGGCCTAACAGCTCTGATATGCCCGTGGGCCTAACAACTCTGATATGCCCGTGGGCCTATCGTTTAGTGTAGTCAAGCTATTTACGTTCACGTATCTTTTAAATAAATTAATTTAAAAAAAAATTTATGTAAAAAAATTACATGAATTTTATTTATCAACACTATTTACGTCTTTTATTTATAGTAAGTTCATTTATAATACAAAATTAATTTTTTACTTTTCAGTGCGTTTTGAGGTCGGTTTTATTTTTTTGTTTAAAATTAATTTTAAATAACATCATTTAGTCCGATCTAGTAGCAACAATCAGCTCTGATATGCCCGTGGGCCTAACAGCTCTGATATGCCCGTGGGCCTAACAACTCTGATATGCCCGTGGGCCTATCGTTTAGTGTAGTCAAATTATTTAAGTTCACGTATCTTTAAAATTACATCATTTAGTCCGACCTAGTAGAAACAATCAGCTCTGATATGCCCATGGGCCTAACAGCTCTGATATGCCCGTGGGCCTAACAGCTCTGATATGCCCGTGGGCCTAACATTTCTGATATGCCCGAGGGCCTATCGTTTAGTCTAGTCAAGCTATTTACGTTCACGTATCTTTTAAATAAATTAATTTAAAAAAAAATTTATGTAAAAAAATTACATGAATTTTATTTATCAACACTTTTTACGTCTTTTATTTATAGTAAGTTCATTTATAATACAAAATTAATTTTTTACTTTTCAGTGCGTTTTGAGGTCGGTTTTATTTTTTTGTTTAAAATTAATTTTAAATAACATCATTTAGTCCGATCTAGTAGCAACAATCAGCTCTGATATGCCCGTGGGCCTAACAGCTCTGATATGCCCGTGGGCCTAACAACTCTGATATGCCCGTGGGCCTATCGTTTAGTGTAGTCAAATTATTTAAGTTCACGTATCTTTTAAATAACATCATTTAGTCCGACCTAGTAGAAACAATCAGCTCTGATATGCCCATGGGCCTAACAGCTCTGATATGCCCGTGGGCCTAACAGCTCTGATATGCCCGTGGGCCTAACAACTCTGATATGCCCGAGGGCCTATCGTTTAGTCTAGTCAAGCTATTTACGTTCACGTATCTTTTAAATAAATTAATTTAAAAAAAAAATTATGTAAAAAAATTACATGAATTTTATTTATCAACACTATTTACGTCTTTTATTTATAGTAAGTTCATTTATAATACAAAATTAATTTTTTACTTTTCAGTGCGTTTTGAGGTCGGTTTTATTTTTTTGTTTAAAATTAATTTTAAATAACATCATTTAGTCCGATCTAGTAGCAACAATCAGCTCTGATATGCCCGTGGGCCTAACAGCTATGATATGCCCGTGGGCCTAACAGCTCTGATATGCCCGTGGGCCTAACAACTCTGATTTGCCCGTGGGCCTATCGTTTAGTGTAGTCAAGCTATTTACGTTCACGTATCTTTTAAATAAATTAATTTAAAAAAAAATTTATGTAAAAAAATTACATGAATTTTATTTATCAACACTATTTACGTCTTTTATTTATAGTAAGTTCATTTATAATACAAAATTAATTTTTTACTTTTCAGTGCGTTTTGAGGTCGGTTTTATTTTTTTGTTTAAAATTAATTTTAAATAACATCATTTAGTCCGATCTAGTAGCAACAATCAGCTCTGATATGCCCGTGGGCCTAACAGCTCTGATATGCCCGTGGGCCTAACAACTCTGATATGCCCGAAGGCCTATCGTTTAGTCTAGTCAAGCTATTTACGTTCACGTATCTTTTAAATAAATTAATTTAAAAAAAAAATTATGTAAAAAAATTACATGAATTTTATTTATCAACACTATTTACGTCTTTTATTTATAGTAAGTTCATTTATAATACAAAATTAATTTTTTACTTTTCAGTAGGTTTTGAGGTCGGTTTTATTTTTTTGTTTAAAATTAATTTTAAATAACATCATTTAGTCCGATCTAGTAGCAACAATCAGCTCTGATATGCCCGTGGGCCTAACAGCTATGATATGCCCGTGGGCCTATCGTTTAGTGTAGTCAAGCTATTTACGTTCACGTATCTTTTTAATAAATTAATTTAAAAAAAAATTTATGTAAAAAAATTACATGAATTTTATTTATCAACACTATTTACGTCTTTTATTTATAGTAAGTTCATTTATAATACAAAATTAATTTTTTACTTTTCAGTGCGTTTTGAGGTCGGTTTTATTTTTTTGTTTAAAATTAATTTTAAATAACATCATTTAGTCCGATCTAGTAGCAACAATCAGCTCTGATATGCCCGTGGGCCTAACAGCTATGATATGCCCGTGGGCCTATCGTTTAGTGTAGTCAAGCTATTTACGTTCACGTATCTTTTTAATAAATTAATTTAAAAAAAAATTTATGTAAAAAAATTACATGAATTTTATTTATCAACACTATTTACGTCTTTTATTTATAGTAAGTTCATTTATAATACAAAATTAATTTTTTACTTTTCAGTGCGTTTTGAGGTCGGTTTTATTTTTTTGTTTAAAATTAATTTTAAATAACATCATTTAGTCCGATCTAGTAGCAACAATCAGCTCTGATATGCCCGTGGGCCTAACAGCTATGATATGCCCGTGGGCCTAACAGCTCTGATATGCCCGTGGGCCTAACAACTCTGATATGCCCGTGGGCCTATCGTTTAGTGTAGTCAAGCTATTTACGTTCACGTATCTTTTAAATAACATCATTTAGTCCGACCTAGTAGAAACAATCAGCTCTGATATGCCCATGGGCCTAACAGCTCTGATATGCCCGTGGGCCTAACAGCTCTGATATGCCCGTGGGCCTAACAACTCTGATATGCCCGAGGGCCTATCGTTTAGTCTAGTCAAGCTATTTACGTTCACGTATCTTTTAAATAAATTAATTTAAAAAAAAATTTATGTAAAAAAATTACATGAATTTTATTTATCAACACTATTTACGTCTTTTATTTATAGTAAGTTCATTTATAATACAAAATTAATTTTTTACTTTTCAGTGCGTTTTGAGGACGGTTTTATTTTTTTGTTTAAAATTAATTTTAAATAACATCATTTAGTCCGATCTAGTAGCAACAATCAGCTCTGATATGCCCGTGGGCCTAACAGCTCTGATATGCCCGTGGGCCTAACAACTCTGATATGCCCGTGGGCCTATCGTTTAGTGTAGTCAAATTATTTAAGTTCACGTATCTTTAAAATTACATCATTTAGTCCGACCTAGTAGAAACAATCAGCTCTGATATGCCCATGGGCCTAACAGCTCTGATATGCCCGTGGGCCTAACAGCTCTGATATGCCCGTGGGCCTAACAACTCTGATATGCCCGAGGGCCTATCGTTTAGTCTAGTCAAGCTATTTACGTTCACGTATCTTTTAAATAAATTAATTTAAAAAAAAATTTATGTAAAAAAATTACATGAATTTTATTTATCAACACTTTTTACGTCTTTTATTTATAGTAAGTTCATTTATAATACAAAATTAATTTTTTACTTTTCAGTGCGTTTTGAGGTCGGTTTTATTTTTTTGTTTAAAATTAATTTTAAATAACATCATTTAGTCCGATCTAGTAGCAACAATCAGCTCTGATATGCCCGTGGGCCTAACAGCTCTGATATGCCCGTGGGCCTAACAACTCTGATATGCCCGTGGGCCTATCGTTTAGTGTAGTCAAATTATTTAAGTTCACGTATCTTTTAAATAACATCATTTAGTCCGACCTAGTAGAAACAATCAGCTCTGATATGCCCATGGGCCTAACAGCTCTGATATGCCCGTGGGCCTAACAGCTCTGATATGCCCGTGGGCCTAACAACTCTGATATGCCCGAGGGCCTATCGTTTAGTCTAGTCAAGCTATTTACGTTCACGTATCTTTTAAATAAATTAATTTAAAAAAAAATTTATGTAAAAAAATTACATGAATTTTATTTATCAACACTATTTACGTCTTTTATTTATAGTAAGTTCATTTATAATACAAAATTAATTTTTTACTTTTCAGTGCGTTTTGAGGTCGGTTTTATTTTTTTGTTTAAAATTAATTTTAAATAACATCATTTAGTCCGATCTAGTAGCAACAATCAGCTCTGATATGCCCGTGGGCCTAACAGCTATGATATGCCCGTGGGCCTAACAGCTCTGATATGCCCGTGGGCCTAACAACTCTGATATGCCCGTGGGCCTATCGTTTAGTGTAGTCAAGCTATTTACGTTCACGTATCTTTTAAATAAATTAATTTAAAAAAAAATTTATGTAAAAAAATTACATGAATTTTATTTATCAACACTATTTACGTCTTTTATTTATAGTAAGTTCATTTATAATACAAAATTAATTTTTTACTTTTCAGTGCGTTTTGAGGTCGGTTTTATTTTTTTGTTTAAAATTAATTTTAAATAACATCATTTAGTCCGATCTAGTAGCAACAATCAGCTCTGATATGCCCGTGGGCCTAACAGCTCTGATATGCCCGTGGGCCTAACAGCTCTGATATGCCCGTGGGCCTAACAACTCTGATATGCCCGTGGGCCTATCGTTTAGTGTAGTCAAGCTATTTACGTTCACGTATCTTTTAAATAAATTAATTTAAAAAAAAATTTATGTAAAAAAATTACATGAATTTTATTTATCAACACTATTTACGTCTTTTATTTATAGTAAGTTCATTTATAATACAAAATTAATTTTTTACTTTTCAGTGCGTTTTGAGGTCGGTTTTATTTTTTTGTTTAAAATTAATTTTAAATAACATCATTTAGTCCGATCTAGTAGCAACAATCAGCTCTGATATGCCCGTGGGCCTAACAGCTCTGATATGCCCGTGGGCCTAACAACTCTGATATGCCCGTGGGCCTATCGTTTAGTGTAGTCAAATTATTTAAGTTCACGTATCTTTAAAATTACATCATTTAGTCCGACCTAGTAGAAACAATCAGCTCTGATATGCCCATGGGCCTAACAGCTCTGATATGCCCGTGGGCCTAACAGCTCTGATATGCCCGTGGGCCTAACAACTCTGATATGCCCGTGGGCCTAACAACTCTGATATGCCCGTGGGCCTATCGTTTAGTGTAGTCAAGCTATTTACGTTCACGTATCTTTTAAATAACATCATTTAGTCCGACCTAGTAGAAACAATCAGCTCTGATATGCCCGTGAGCCTAACAGCTCTGATATGCCCGTGGGCCTAACAGCTCTGATATGCCCGTGGGCCTATCGTTTAGTGTAGTCAAATTATTTACGTTCACGTATCTTTTAAATAACATCATTAAGTCCGATCTAGTAGCAACAATCAGCTCTGATATGCCCGTGGGCCTAACAGCTATGATATGCCCGTGAACCTAACAGCTCTGATATGCCCGTGGGCCTAACAACTCTGATATGCCCGTGGGCCTAACAACTCTGATATGCCCGTGGGCCTATCGTTTAGTGTAGTCAAGCTATTTACGTTCACGTATCTTTTAAATAAATTAATTTAAAAAAAAAATTATGTAAAAAAATTACATGAATTTTATTTATCAACACTATTTACGTCTTTTATTTATAGTAAGTTCATTTATAATACAAAATTAATTTTTTACTTTTCAGTGCGTTTTGAGGTCGGTTTTATTTTTTTGTTTAAAATTAATTTTAAATAACATCATTTAGTCCGATCTAGTAGCAACAATCAGCTCTGATATGCCCGTGGGCCTAACAGCTATGATATGCCCGTGGGCCTAACAGCTCTGATATGCCCGTGGGCCTAACAACTCTGATATGCCCGTGGGCCTATCGTTTAGTGTAGTCAAGCTATTTACGTTCACGTATCTTTTAAATAAATTAATTTAAAAAAAAAAATATATAAAAAAATTACATGAATTTTATTTATCAACACTATTTACGTCTTTTATTTATAGTAAGTTCATTTATAATACAAAATTAATTTTTTACTTTTCAGTGCGTTTTGAGGTCGGTTTTATTTTTTTGTTTAAAATTAATTTTAAATAACATCATTTAGTCCGATCTAGTAGCAACAATCAGCTCTGATATGCCCGTGGGCCTAACAGCTCTGATATGCCCGTGGGCCTAACAACTCTGATATGCCCGAAGGCCTATCGTTTAGTCTAGTCAAGCTATTTACGTTCACGTATCTTTTAAATAAATTAATTTAAAAAAAAATTTATGTAAAAAAATTACATGAATTTTATTTATCAACACTATTTACGTCTTTTATTTATAGTAAAGTCATTTATAATACAAAATTAATTTTTTACTTTTCAGTGCGTTTTGAGGTCGGTTTTATTTTTTTGTTTAAAATTAATTTTAAATAACATCATTTAGTCCGATCTAGTAGCAACAATCAGCTCTGATATGCCCGTGGGCCTAACAGCTATGATATGCCCGTGGGCCTAACAGCTCTGATATGCCCGTGGGCCTAACAACTCTGATATGCCCGTGGGCCTATCGTTTAGTGTAGTCAAGCTATTTACGTTCACGTATCTTTTAAATAAATTAATTTAAAAAAAAATTTATGTAAAAAAATTACATGAATTTTATTTATCAACACTATTTACGTCTTTTATTTATAGTAAGTTCATTTATAATACAAAATTAATTTTTTACTTTTCAGTGCGTTTTGAGGTCGGTTTTATTTTTTTGTTTAAAATTAATTTTAAATAACATCATTTAGTCCGATCTAGTAGCAACAATCAGCTCTGATATGCCCGTGGGCCTAACAGCTATGATATGCCCGTGGGCCTAACAGCTCTGATATGCCCGTGGGCCTAACAACTCTGATATGCCCGTGGGCCTATCGTTTAGTGTAGTCAAGCTATTTACGTTCACGTATCTTTTAAATAAATTAATTTAAAAAAAAATATATAAAAAAATTACATGAATTTTATTTATCAACACTATTTACGTCTTTTATTTATAGTAAGTTCATTTATAATACAAAATTAATTTTTTACTTTTCAGTGCGTTTTGAGGTCGGTTTTATTTTTTTGTTTAAAATTAAATTTAAATAACATCATTTAGTCCGATCTAGTAGCAACAATCAGCTCTGATATGCCCGTGGGCCTAACAGCTATGATATGCCCGTGGGCCTAACAGCTCTGATATGCCCGTGGGCCTAACAACTCTGATATGCCCGTGGGCCTATCGTTTAGTGTAGTCAAGCTATTTACGTTCACGTATCTTTTAAATAAATTAATTTAAAAAAAAAATATATAAAAAAATTACATGAATTTTATTTATCAACACTATTTACGTCTTTTATTTATAGTAAGTTCATTTATAATACAAAATTAATTTTTTACTTTTCAGTGCGTTTTGAGGTCGGTTTTATTTTTTTGTTTAAAATTAATTTTAAATAACATCATTTAGTCCGATCTAGTAGCAACAATCAGCTCTGATATGCCCGTGGGCCTAACAACTCTGATATGCCCGTGGGCCTATCGTTTAGTGTAGTCAAGCTATTGACGTTTACGTATCTTTTAAATAACATCATTTAGTCCGACCAAGTAGAAACAATCAGCTCTGATATGCCCGTGGGCCTAACAACTCTGATATGCCCGTGGCCCTAACAGCTCTGATATGCCCGTGGGCCTAACAACTCTGATATGCCCGTGGGCCTATCGTTTAGTGTAGTCAAGCTATTTACGTTCACGTATCTTTTAAATAAATTAATTTAAAAAAAAAATATATAAAAAAATTACATGAATTTTATTTATCAACACTATTTACGTCTTTTATTTATAGTAAGTTCATTTATAATACAAAATTAATTTTTTACTTTTCAGTGCGTTTTGAGGTCGGTTTTATTTTTTTGTTTAAAATTAATTTTAAATAACATCATTTAGTCCGATCTAGTAGCAACAATCAGCTCTGATATGCCCGTGGGCCTAACAACTCTGATATGCCCGAGGGCCTATCGTTTAGTCTAGTCAAGCTATTTACGTTCACGTATCTTTTAAATAAATTAATTTAAAAAAAAATTTATGTAAAAAAATTACATGAATTTTATTTATCAACACTATTTACGTCTTTTATTTATAGTAAGTTCATTTATAATACAAAATTAATTTTTTACTTTTCAGTGCGTTTTGAGGTCGGTTTTTTTTTTTTGTTTAAAATTAATTTTAAATAACATCATTTAGTCCGATCTAGTAGCAACAATCAGCTCTGATATGCCCGTGGGCCTAACAGCTATGATATGCCCGTGGGCCTAACAGCTCTGATATGCCCGTGGGCCTAACAACTCTGATATGCCCGTGGGCCTATCGTTTAGTGTAGTCAAGCTATTTACGTTCACGTATCTTTTAAATAACATCATTTAGTCCGACCTAGTAGAAACAATCAGCTCTGATATGCCCATGGGCCTAACAGCTCTGATATGCCCGTGGGCCTAACAGCTCTGATATGCCCGTGGGCCTAACAACTCTGATATGCCCGAGGGCCTATCGTTTAGTCTAGTCAAGCTATTTACGTTCACGTATCTTTTAAATAAATTAATTTAAAAAAAAATTTATGTAAAAAAATTACATGAATTTTATTTATCAACACTATTTACGTCTTTTATTTATAGTAAGTTCATTTATAATACAAAATTAATTTTTTACTTTTCAGTGCGTTTTGAGGTCGGTTTTATTTTTTTGTTTAAAATTAATTTTAAATAACATCATTTAGTCCGATCTAGTAGCAACAATCAGCTCTGATATGCCCGTGGGCCTAACAGCTCTGATATGCCCGTGGGCCTAACAACTCTTATATGCCCGTGGGCCTATCGTTTAGTGTAGTCAAATTATTTAAGTTCACGTATCTTTAAAATTACATCATTTAGTCCGACCTAGTAGAAACAATCAGCTCTGATATGCCCATGGGCCTAACAGCTCTGATATGCCCGTGGGCCTAACAGCTCTGATATGCCCGTGGGCCTAACAACTCTGATATGCCCGAGGGCCTATCGTTTAGTCTAGTCAAGCTATTTACGTTCACGTATCTTTTAAATAAATTAATTTAAAAAAAAATTTATGTAAAAAAATTACATGAATTTTATTTATCAACACTTTTTACGTCTTTTATTTATAGTAAGTTCATTTATAATACAAAATTAATTTTTTACTTTTCAGTGCGTTTTGAGGTCGGTTTTATTTTTTTGTTTAAAATTAATTTTAAATAACATCATTTAGTCCGATCTAGTAGCAACAATCAGCTCTGATATGCCCGTGGGCCTAACAGCTATGATATGCCCGTGGGCCTATCGTTTAGTGTAGTCAAGCTATTTACGTTCACGTATCTTTTTAATAAATTAATTTAAAAAAAAATTTATGTAAAAAAATTACATGAATTTTATTTATCAACACTATTTACGTCTTTTATTTATAGTAAGTTCATTTATAATACAAAATTAATTTTTTACTTTTCAGTGCGTTTTGAGGTCGGTTTTATTTTTTTGTTTAAAATTAATTTTAAATAACATCATTTAGTCCGATCTAGTAGCAACAATCAGCTCTGATATGCCCGTGGGCCTAACAGCTATGATATGCCCGTGGGCCTAACAGCTCTGATATGCCCGTGGGCCTAACAACTCTGATATGCCCGTGGGCCTATCGTTTAGTGTAGTCAAGCTATTTACGTTCACGTATCTTTTAAATAACATCATTTAGTCCGATCTAGTAGCAACAATCAGCTCTGATATGCCCGTGGGCCTAACAGCTATGATATGCCCGTGGGCCTAACAGCTCTGATATGCCCGTGGGCCTAACAACTCTGATATGCCCGTGGGCCTATCGTTTAGTGTAGTCAAGCTATTTACGTTCACGTATCTTTTAAATAAATTAATTTAAAAAAAAATATATAAAAAAATTACATGAATTTTATTTATCAACACTATTTACGTCTTTTATTTATAGTAAGTTCATTTATAATACAAAATTAATTTTTTACTTTTCAGTGCGTTTTGAGGTCGGTTTTATTTTTTTGTTTAAAATTAAATTTAAATAACATCATTTAGTCCGATCTAGTAGCAACAATCAGCTCTGATATGCCCGTGGGCCTAACAGCTATGATATGCCCGTGGGCCTAACAGCTCTGATATGCCCGTGGGCCTTACAACTCTGATATGCCCGTGGGCCTATCGTTTAGTGTAGTCAAGCTATTTACGTTCACGTATCTTTTAAATAAATTAATTTAAAAAAAAAATTATGTAAAAAAATTACATGAATTTTATTTATCAACACTATTTACGTCTTTTATTTATAGTAAGTTCATTTATAATACAAAATTAATTTTTTACTTTTCAGTGCGTTTTGAGGTCGGTTTTATTTTTTTGTTTAAAATTAATTTTAAATAACATCATTTAGTCCGATCTAGTAGCAACAATCAGCTCTGATATGCCCGTGGGCCTAACAGCTATGATATGCCCGTGGGCCTAACAGCTCTGATATGCCCGTGGGCCTAACAACTCTGATATGCCCGTGGGCCTATCGTTTAGTGTAGTCAAGCTATTTACGTTCACGTATCTTTTAAATAAATTAATTTAAAAAAAAAAATATATAAAAAAATTACATGAATTTTATTTATCAACACTATTTACGTCTTTTATTTATAGTAAGTTCATTTATAATACAAAATTAATTTTTTACTTTTCAGTGCGTTTTGAGGTCGGTTTTATTTTTTTGTTTAAAATTAATTTTAAATAACATCATTTAGTCCGATCTAGTAGCAACAATCAGCTCTGATATGCCCGTGGGCCTAACAGCTCTGATATGCCCGTGGGCCTATCGTTTAGTGTAGTCAAGCTATTTACGTTCACGTATCTTTTAAATAACATCATTTAGTCCAATCTAGTAGCAACAATCAGCTCTGATATGCCCGTGGGCCTAACAGCTCTGATATGCCCGTGGGCCTAACAACTCTGATATGCCCGTGGGCCTATCGTTTAGTGTAGACAAATTATTTAAGTTCACGTATCTTTTAAATAACATCATTTAGTCCGACCTAGTAGAAACAATCAGCTCTGATATGCCCATGGGCCTAACAGCTCTGATATGCCCGTGGGCCTAACAGCTCTGATATGCCCGTGGGCCTAACAACTCTGATATGCCCGTGGGCCTATCGTTTAGTGTAGTCAAGCTATTTACGTTCACGTATCTTTTAAATAAATTAATTTAAAAAAAAATTTATATAAAAAAATTACATGAATTTTATTTATCAACACTATTTACGTCTTTTATTTATAGTAAGTTCATTTATAATACAAAATTAATTTTTTACTTTTCAGTGCGTTTTGAGGTCGGTTTTATTTTTTTGTTTAAAATTAATTTTAAATAACATCATTTAGTCCGATCTAGTAGCAACAATCAGCTCTGATATGCCCGTGGGCCTAACAGCTATGATATGCCCGTGGGCCTATCGTTTAATGTAGTCAAGCTATTTACGTTCACGTATCTTTTTAATAAATTAATTTAAAAAAAAAATATATAAAAAAATTACATGAATTTTATTTATCAACACTATTTACGTCTTTTATTTATAGTAAGTTCATTTATAATACAAAATTAATTTTTTACTTTTCAGTGCGTTTTGAGGTCGGTTTTATTTTTTTGTTTAAAATTAATTTTAAATAACATCATTTAGTCCGATCTAGTAGCAACAATCAGCTCTGATATGCCCGTGGGCCTAACAGCTATGATATGCCCGTGGGCCTAACAGCTCTGATATGCCCGTGGGCCTAACAACTCTGATATGCCCGTGGGCCTATCGTTTAGTGTAGTCAAGCTATTTACGTTCACGTATCTTTTAAATAAATTAATTTAAAAAAAAAATATATAAAAAAATTACATGAATTTTATTTATCAACACTATTTACGTCTTTTATTTATAGTAAGTTCATTTATAATACAAAATTAATTTTTTACTTTTCAGTGCGTTTTGAGGTCGGTTTTATTTTTTTGTTTAAAATTAATTTTAAATAACATCATTTAGTCCGATCTAGTAGCAACAATCAGCTCTGATATGCCCGTGGGCCTAACAGCTATGATATGCCCATGGGCCTATCGTTTAGTGTAGTCAAGCTATTTACGTTCACGTATCTTTTTAATAAATTAATTTAAAAAAAAATTTATGTAAAAAAATTACATGAATTTTATTTATCAACACTATTTACGTCTTTTATTTATAGTAAGTTCATTTATAATACAAAATTAATTTTTTACTTTTCAGTGCGTTTTGAGGTCGGTTTTATTTTTTTGTTTAAAATTAATTTTAAATAACATCATTTAGTCCGATCTAGTAGCAACAATCAGCTCTGATATGCCCGTGGGCCTAACAGCTATGATATGCCCGTGGGCCTATCGTTTAGTGTAGTCAAGCTATTTACGTTCACGTATCTTTTTAATAAATTAATTTAAAAAAAAATTTATGTAAAAAAATTACATGAATTTTATTTATCAACACTATTTACGTCTTTTATTTATAGTAAGTTCATTTATAATACAAAATTAATTTTTTACTTTTCAGTGCGTTTTGAGGTCGGTTTTATTTTTTTGTTTAAAATTAATTTTAAATAACATCATTTAGTCCGATCTAGTAGCAACAATCAGCTCTGATATGCCCGTGGGCCTAACAGCTCTGATATGCCCGTGGGCCTAACAGCTCTGATATGCCCGTGGGCCTAACAACTCTGATATGCCCGTGGGCCTATCGTTTAGTGTAGTCAAGCTATTTACTTTCACGTATCTTTTAAATAACATCATTTAGTCCGACCTAGTAGAAACAATCAGCTCTGATATGCCCATGGGCCTAACAGCTCTGATATGCCCGTGGGCCTAACAGCTCTGATATGCCCGTGGGCCTAACAACTCTGATATGCCCGAGGGCCTATCGTTTAGTCTAGTCAAGCTATTTACGTTCACGTATCTTTTAAATAAATTAATTTAAAAAAAAATTTATGTAAAAAAATTACATGAATTTTATTTATCAACACTATTTACGTCTTTTATTTATAGTAAGTTCATTTATAATACAAAATTAATTTTTTACTTTTCAGTGCGTTTTGAGGTCGGTTTTATTTTTTTGTTTAAAATTAATTTTAAATAACATCATTTAGTCCGATCTAGTAGCAACAATCAGCTCTGATATGCCCGTGGGCCTAACAGCTCTGATATGCCCGTGGGCCTAACAACTCTGATATGCCCGTGGGCCTATCGTTTAGTGTAGTCAAATTATTTAAGTTCACGTATCTTTAAAATTACATCATTTAGTCCGACCTAGTAGAAACAATCAGCTCTGATATGCCCATGGGCCTAACAGCTCTGATATGCCCGTGGGCCTAACAGCTCTGATATGCCCGTGGGCCTAACAACTCTGATATGCCCGTGGGCCTAACAACTCTGATATGCCCGTGGGCCTATCGTTTAGTGTAGTCAAGCTATTTACGTTCACGTATCTTTTAAATAACATCATTTAGTCCGACCTAGTAGAAACAATCAGCTCTGATATGCCCGTGAGCCTAACAGCTCTGATATGCCCGTGGGCCTAACAGCTCTGATATGCCCGTGGGCCTATCGTTTAGTGTAGTCAAATTATTTACGTTCACGTATCTTTTAAATAACATCATTAAGTCCAATCTAGTAGCAACAATCAGCTCTGATATGCCCGTGGGCCTAACAGCTATGATATGCCCGTGAACCTAACAGCTCTGATATGCCCGTGGGCCTAACAACTCTGATATGCCCGTGGGCCTAACAACTCTGATATGCCCGTGGGCCTATCGTTTAGTGTAGTCAAGCTATTTACGTTCACGTATCTTTTAAATAAATTAATTTAAAAAAAAAATTATGTAAAAAAATTACATGAATTTTATTTATCAACACTATTTACGTCTTTTATTTATAGTAAGTTCATTTATAATACAAAATTAATTTTTTACTTTTCAGTGCGTTTTGAGGTCGGTTTTATTTTTTTGTTTAAAATTAATTTTAAATAACATCATTTAGTCCGATCTAGTAGCAACAATCAGCTCTGATATGCCCGTGGGCCTAACAGCTCTGATATGCCCGTGGGCCTAACAACTCTGATATGCCCGTGGGCCTATCGTTTAGTGTAGTCAAATTATTTAAGTTCACGTATCTTTAAAATTACATCATTTAGTCCGACCTAGTAGAAACAATCAGCTCTGATATGCCCATGGGCCTAACAGCTCTGATATGCCCGTGGGCCTAACAGCTCTGATATGCCCGTGGGCCTAACAACTCTGATATGCCCGTGGGCCTAACAACTCTGATATGCCCGTGGGCCTATCGTTTAGTGTAGTCAAGCTATTTACGTTCACGTATCTTTTAAATAACATCATTTAGTCCGACCTAGTAGAAACAATCAGCTCTGATATGCCCGTGAGCCTAACAGCTCTGATATGCCCGTGGGCCTAACAACTCTGATATGCCCGTGGGCCTAACAACTCTGATATGCCCGTGGGCCTATCGTTTAGTGTAGTCAAGCTATTTACGTTCACGTATCTTTTAAATAACATCATTTAGTCCGACCTAGTAGAAACAATCAGCTCTGATATGCCCGTGGGCCTAACAGCTCTGATGTGCCCGTGGGCCTAACAGCTCTGATATGCCCGTGGGCCTAACAACTCTGATATGCCCGTGGGCCTATCGTTTAGTGTAGTCAAGCTATTTACGTTCACGTATCTTTTAAATAACATCATTTAGTCCGACCTAGTAGAAACAATCAGCTCTGATATGCCCGTGAGCCTAACAGCTCTGATATGCCCGTGGGCCTAACAGCTCTGATATGCCCGTGGGCCTATCGTTTAGTGTAGTCAAATTATTTACGTTCACGTATCTTTTAAATAACATCATTAAGTCCGATCTAGTAGCAACAATCAGCTCTGATATGCCCGTGGGCCTAACAGCTATGATATGCCCGTGAACCTAACAGCTCTGATATGCCCGTGGGCCTAACAACTCTGATATGCCCGTGGGCCTATCGTTTAGTGTAGTCAAGCTATTGACGTTTACGTATCTTTTAAATAACATCATTTAGTCCGACCAAGTAGAAACAATCAGCTCTGATATGCCCGTGGGCCTAACAACTCTGATATGCCCGTGGGCCTAACAGCTCTGATATGCCCGTGGGCCTAACAACTCTGATATGCCCGTAGGCCTATCGTTTAGTGTAGTCAAGCTATTTACGTTCACGTATCTTTTAAATAACATCATTAATGATGTTATTTAAAAGATAAGTAAGTTTATAAGTTATAAGTTAAGTCCGATCTAGTAGCAACAATCAGCTCTGATATGCCCGTGGGCCTAACAGCTCTGATATGCCCGTGGGCCTATCGTTTAGTGTAGTCAAGCTATTTACGTTCACGTATCTTTTAAATAACATCATTAAGTCCGATCTAGTAGCAACAATCAGCTCTGATATGCCGTGGGCCTAACAGCTCTGATATGCCCGTGGGCCTAACTACTCTGATATGCCCGTGGGCCTATCGTTTAGTGTAGTCAAGCTATTTACGTTCACGTATCTTTTAAATAAATTAATTTAAAAAAAAATTATATAAAAAATTACATGAATTTTATTTATCAACACTATTTACATCTTTTATTTATGGTAAGTTCATTTATAATACAAAATTAATTTTTTACTTTTAAGTGCGTTTTGAGGTCGGTTTTATTTTTTTGTGTAAAATTAATTTTAAATAACATCATTTAGTCCGATCTAGTAGCAACAATCAGCTCTGATATGCCGTGGGCCTAACAGCTCTGATATGCCCGTGGGCCTAACAACTCTGATATGCCCGTGGGCCTATCGTTTAGTGTAGTCAAGCTATTGACGTTTACGTATCTTTTAAATAACATCATTTAGTCCGACCAAGTAGAAACAATCAGCTCTGATATGCCCGTGGGCCTAACAACGCTGATATGCCCGTGGGCCTAACAGCTCTGATATGCCCGTGGGCCTAACAACTCTGATATGCCCGTAGGCCTATCGTTTAGTGTAGTCAAGCTATTTACGTTCACGTATCTTTTAAATAACATCATTTAGTCCGACCTAGTAGAAACAATCAGCTCTGATATGCCCGTGAGCCTAACAGCTCTGATATGCCCGTGGGCCTAACAGCTCTGATATGCCCGTGGGCCTATCGTTTAGTGTAGTCAAATTATTTACGTTCACGTATCTTTTAAATAACATCATTAAGTCCGATCTAGTAGCAACAATCAGCTCTGATATGCCCGTGGGCCTAACAGCTATGATATGCCCGTGAACCTAACAGCTCTGATATGCCCGTGGGCCTAACAACTCTGATATGCCCGTGGGCCTATCGTTTAGTGTAGTCAAGCTATTGACGTTTACGTATCTTTTAAATAACATCATTTAGTCCGACCAAGTAGAAACAATCAGCTCTAATATGCCCGTGGGCCTAACAACTCTGATATGCCCGTGGGCCTAACAGCTCTGATATGCCCGTGGGCCTAACAACTCTGATATGCCCGTAGGCCTATCGTTTAGTGTAGTCAAGCTATTTACGTTCACGTATCTTTTAAATAACATCATTAATGATGTTATTTAAAAGATAAGTAAGTTTATAAGTTATAAGTTAAGTCCGATCTAGTAGCAACAATCAGCTCTGATATGCCCGTGGGCCTAACAGCTCTGATATGCCCGTGGGCCTATCGTTTAGTGTAGTCAAGCTATTTACGTTCACGTATCTTTTAAATAACATCATTAAGTCCGATCTAGTAGCAACAATCAGCTCTGATATGCCGTGGGCCTAACAGCTCTGATATGCCCGTGGGCCTAACAACTCTGATATGCCCGTGGGCCTATCGTTTAGTGTAGTCAAGCTATTTACGTTCACGTATCTTTTAAATAAATTAATTTAAAAAAAAATTATATAAAAAATTACATGAATTTTATTTATCAACACTATTTACATCTTTTATTTATGGTAATTTCATTTATAATACAAAATTAATTTTTTACTTTTAAGTGCGTTTTGAGGTCGGTTTTATTTTTTTGTGTAAAATTAATTTTAAATAACATCATTTAGTCCGATCTAGTAGCAACAATCAGCTCTGATATGCCCGTGGGCCTAACAGCTCTGATATGCCCGTGGGCCTATCGTTTAGTGTAGTCAAGCTATTTACGTTCACGTATCTTTTAAATAACATCATTTAGTCCGACCTAGTAGAAACAATCAGCTCTGATATGCCCGTGGGCCTAACAGCTATGATATGCCCGTGGGCCTAACAGCTCTGATATGCCCGTGGGCCTAACAACTCTGATATGCCCGTGGGCCTATCGTTTAGTGTAGTCAAGCTATTTACGTTCACGTATCTTTTAAATAACATCATTTAGTCCGACCTAGTAGAAACAATCAGCTCTGATATGCCCGTGGGCCTAACAGCTCTGATATGCCCGTGGGCCTAACAGCTCTGATATGCCCGTGGGCCTAACAACTCTGATATGCCCGAGGGCCTATCGTTTAGTCTAGTCAAGCTATTTACGTTCACGTATCTTTTAAATAAATTAATTTAAAAAAAAATTTATGAAAAAAAATTACATGAATTTTATTTATCAACACTATTTACGTCTTTTATTTATAGTAAGTTCATTTATAATACAAAATTAATTTTTTACTTTTCAGTGCGTTTTGAGGTCGGTTTTATTTTTTTGTTTAAAATTAATTTTAAATAACATCATTTAGTCCGATCTAGTAGCAACAATCAGCTCTGATATGCCCGTGGGCCTAACAGCTATGATATGCCCGTGGGCCTATCGTTTAGTGTAGTCAAGCTATTTACGTTCACGTATCTTTTAAATAAATTAATTTAAAAAAAAATTTATGTAAAAAAATTACATGAATTTTATTTATCAACACTATTTACGTCTTTTATTTATAGTAAGTTCATTTATAATACAAAATTAATTTTTTACTTTTCAGTGCGTTTTGAGGTCGGTTTTATTTTTTTGTTTAAAATTAATTTTAAATAACATCATTTAGTCCGATCTAGTAGCAACAATCAGCTCTGATATGCCCGTGGGCCTAACAGCTATGATATGCCCGTGGGCCTAACAGCTCTGATATGCCCGTGGGCCTAACAACTCTGATATGCCCGTGGGCCTATCGTTTAGTGTAGTCAAGCTATTTACGTTCACGTATCTTTTAAATAACATCATTTAGTCCGACCTAGTAGAAACAATCAGCTCTGATATGCCCATGGGCCTAACAGCTCTGATATGCCCGTGGGCCTAACAGCTCTGATATGCCCGTGGGCCTAACAACTCTGATATGCCCGAGGGCCTATCGTTTAGTCTAGTCAAGCTATTTACGTTCACGTATCTTTTAAATAAATTAATTTAAAAAAAAAATTATGTAAAAAAATTACATGAATTTTATTTATCAACACTATTTACGTCTTTTATTTATAGTAAGTTCATTTATAATACAAAATTAATTTTTTACTTTTCAGTGCGTTTTGAGGTCGGTTTTATTTTTTTGTTTAAAATTAATTTTAAATAACATCATTTAGTCCGATCTAGTAGCAACAATCAGCTCTGATATGCCCGTGGGCCTAACAGCTCTGATATGCCCGTGGGCCTAACAACTCTGATATGCCCGTGGGCCTATCGTTTAGTGTAGTCAAATTATTTAAGTTCACGTATCTTTAAAATTACATCATTTAGTCCGACCTAGTAGAAACAATCAGCTCTGATATGCCCATGGGCCTAACAGCTCTGATATGCCCGTGGGCCTAACAGCTCTGATATGCCCGTGGGCCTAACAACTCTGATATGCCCGAGGGCCTATCGTTTAGTCTAGTCAAGCTATTTACGTTCACGTATCTTTTAAATAAATTAATTTAAAAAAAAATTTATGTAAAAAAATTACATGAATTTTATTTATCAACACTTTTTACGTCTTTTATTTATAGTAAGTTCATTTATAATACAAAATTAATTTTTTACTTTTCAGTGCGTTTTGAGGTCGGTTTTATTTTTTTGTTTAAAATTAATTTTAAATAACATCATTTAGTCCGATCTAGTAGCAACAATCAGCTCTGATATGCCCGTGGGCCTAACAGCTCTGATATGCCCGTGGGCCTAACAACTCTGATATGCCCGTGGGCCTATCGTTTAGTGTAGTCAAATTATTTAAGTTCACGTATCTTTTAAATAACATCATTTAGTCCGACCTAGTAGAAACAATCAGCTCTGATATGCCCATGGGCCTAACAGCTCTGATATGCCCGTGGGCCTAACAGCTCTGATATGCCCGTGGGCCTAACAACTCTGATATGCCCGAGGGCCTATCGTTTAGTCTAGTCAAGCTATTTACGTTCACGTATCTTTTAAATAAATTAATTTAAAAAAAATTTATGTAAAAAAATTACATGAATTTTATTTATCAACACTATTTACGTCTTTTATTTATAGTAAGTTCATTTATAATACAAAATTAATTTTTTACTTTTCAGTGCGTTTTGAGGTCGGTTTTATTTTTTTGTTTAAAATTAATTTTAAATAACATCATTTAGTCCGATCTAGTAGCAACAATCAGCTCTGATATGCCCGTGGGCCTAACAGCTATGATATGCCCGTGGGCCTAACAGCTCTGATATGCCCGTGGGCCTAACAACTCTGATATGCCCGTGGGCCTATCGTTTAGTGTAGTCAAGCTATTTACGTTCACGTATCTTTTAAATAAATTAATTTAAAAAAAAATTTATGTAAAAAAATTACATGAATTTTATTTATCAACACTATTTACGTCTTTTATTTATAGTAAGTTCATTTATAATACAAAATTAATTTTTTACTTTTCAGTGCGTTTTGAGGTCGGTTTTATTTTTTTGTTTAAAATTAATTTTAAATAACATCATTTAGTCCGATCTAGTAGCAACAATCAGCTCTGATATGCCCGTGGGCCTAACAGCTCTGATATGCCCGTGGGCCTAACAACTCTGATATGCCCGTGGGCCTATCGTTTAGTGTAGTCAAATTATTTAAGTTCACGTATCTTTAAAATTACATCATTTAGTCCGACCTAGTAGAAACAATCAGCTCTGATATGCCCATGGGCCTAACAGCTCTGATATGCCCGTGGGCCTAACAGCTCTGATATGCCCGTGGGCCTAACAACTCTGATATGCCCGTGGGCCTAACAACTCTGATATGCCCGTGGGCCTATCGTTTAGTGTAGTCAAGCTATTTACGTTCACGTATCTTTTAAATAACATCATTTAGTCCGACCTAGTAGCAACAATCAGCTCTGATATGCCCGTGAGCCTAACAGCTCTGATATGCCCGTGGGCCTAACAACTCTGATATGCCCGTGGGCCTAACAACTCTGATATGCCCGTGGGCCTATCGTTTAGTGTAGTCAAGCTATTTACGTTCACGTATCTTTTAAATAACATCATTTAGTCCGACCTAGTAGAAACAATCAGCTCTGATATGCCCGTGGGCCTAACAGCTCTGATGTGCCCGTGGGCCTAACAGCTCTGATATGCCCGTGGGCCTAACAACTCTGATATGCCCGTGGGCCTATCGTTTAGTGTAGTCAAGCTATTTACGTTCACGTATCTTTTAAATAACATCATTTAGTCCGACCTAGTAGAAACAATCAGCTCTGATATGCCCGTGAGCCTAACAGCTCTGATATGCCCGTGGGCCTAACAGCTCTGATATGCCCGTGGGCCTATCGTTTAGTGTAGTCAAATTATTTACGTTCACGTATCTTTTAAATAACATCATTAAGTCCGATCTAGTAGCAACAATCAGCTCTGATATGCCCGTGGGCCTAACAGCTATGATATGCCCGTGAACCTAACAGCTCTGATATGCCCGTGGGCCTAACAACTCTGATATGCCCGTGGGCCTATCGTTTAGTGTAGTCAAGCTATTGACGTTTACGTATCTTTTAAATAACATCATTTAGTCCGACCAAGTAGAAACAATCAGCTCTGATATGCCCGTGGGCCTAACAACTCTGATATGCCCGTGGGCCTAACAGCTCTGATATGCCCGTGGGCCTAACAACTCTGATATGCCCGTAGGCCTATCGTTTAGTGTAGTCAAGCTATTTACGTTCACGTATCTTTTAAATAACATCATTAATGATGTTATTTAAAAGATAAGTAAGTTTATAAGTTATAAGTTAAGTCCGATCTAGTAGCAACAATCAGCTCTGATATGCCCGTGGGCCTAACAGCTCTGATATGCCCGTGGGCCTATCGTTTAGTGTAGTCAAGCTATTTACGTTCACGTATCTTTTAAATAACATCATTAAGTCCGATCTAGTAGCAACAATCAGCTCTGATATGCCGTGGGCCTAACAGCTCTGATATGCCCGTGGGCCTAACAACTCTGATATGCCCGTGGGCCTATCGTTTAGTGTAGTCAAGCTATTTACGTTCACGTATCTTTTAAATAAATTAATTTAAAAAAAAATTATATAAAAAATTACATGAATTTTATTTATCAACACTATTTACATCTTTTATTTATGGTAAGTTCATTTATAATACAAAATTAATTTTTTACTTTTAAGTGCGTTTTGAGGTCGGTTTTATTTTTTTGTGTAAAATTAATTTTAAATAACATCATTTAGTCCGATCTAGTAGCAACAATCAGCTCTGATATGCCCGTGGGCCTAACAGCTCTGATATGCCCGTGGGCCTATCGTTTAGTGTAGTCAAGCTATTTACGTTCACGTATCTTTTAAATAACATCATTTAGTCCGACCTAGTAGAAACAATCAGCTCTGATATGCCCGTGGGCCTAACAGCTATGATATGCCCGTGGGCCTAACAGCTCTGATATGCCCGTGGGCCTAACAACTCTGATATGCCCGTGGGCCTATCGTTTAGTGTAGTCAAGCTATTTACGTTCACGTATCTTTTAAATAACATCATTTAGTCCGACCTAGTAGAAACAATCAGCTCTGATATGCCCGTGGGCCTAACAGCTCTGATATGCCCGTGGGCCTAACAGCTCTGATATGCCCGTGGGCCTAACAACTCTGATATGCCCGAGGGCCTATCGTTTAGTCTAGTCAAGCTATTTACGTTCACGTATCTTTTAAATAAATTAATTTAAAAAAAAATTTATGAAAAAAAATTACATGAATTTTATTTATCAACACTATTTACGTCTTTTATTTATAGTAAGTTCATTTATAATACAAAATTAATTTTTTACTTTTCAGTGCGTTTTGAGGTCGGTTTTATTTTTTTGTTTAAAATTAATTTTAAATAACATCATTTAGTCCGATCTAGTAGCAACAATCAGCTCTGATATGCCCGTGGGCCTAACAGCTATGATATGCCCGTGGGCCTATCGTTTAGTGTAGTCAAGCTATTTACGTTCACGTATCTTTTTAATAAATTAATTTAAAAAAAAATTTATGTAAAAAAATTACATGAATTTTATTTATCAACACTATTTACGTCTTTTATTTATAGTAAGTTCATTTATAATACAAAATTAATTTTTTACTTTTCAGTGCGTTTTGAGGTCGGTTTTATTTTTTTGTTTAAAATTAATTTTAAATAACATCATTTAGTCCGATCTAGTAGCAACAATCAGCTCTGATATGCCCGTGGGCCTAACAGCTATGATATGCCCGTGGGCCTAACAGCTCTGATATGCCCGTGGGCCTAACAACTCTGATATGCCCGTGGGCCTATCGTTTAGTGTAGTCAAGCTATTTACGTTCACGTATCTTTTAAATAACATCATTTAGTCCGACCTAGTAGAAACAATCAGCTCTGATATGCCCATGGGCCTAACAGCTCTGATATGCCCGTGGGCCTAACAGCTCTGATATGCCCGTGGGCCTAACAACTCTGATATGCCCGAGGGCCTATCGTTTAGTCTAGTCAAGCTATTTACGTTCACGTATCTTTTAAATAAATTAATTTAAAAAAAAATTTATGTAAAAAAATTACATGAATTTTATTTATCAACACTATTTACGTCTTTTATTTATAGTAAGTTCATTTATAATACAAAATTAATTTTTTACTTTTCAGTGCGTTTTGAGGTCGGTTTTATTTTTTTGTTTAAAATTAATTTTAAATAACATCATTTAGTCCGATCTAGTAGCAACAATCAGCTCTGATATGCCCGTGGGCCTAACAGCTCTGATATGCCCGTGGGCCTAACAACTCTGATATGCCCGTGGGCCTATCGTTTAGTGTAGTCAAATTATTTAAGTTCACGTATCTTTAAAATTACATCATTTAGTCCGACCTAGTAGAAACAATCAGCTCTGATATGCCCATGGGCCTAACAGCTCTGATATGCCCGTGGGCCTAACAGCTCTGATATGCCCGTGGGCCTAACAACTCTGATATGCCCGAGGGCCTATCGTTTAGTCTAGTCAAGCTATTTACGTTCACGTATCTTTTAAATAAATTAATTTAAAAAAAAATTTATGTAAAAAAATTACATGAATTTTATTTATCAACACTTTTTACGTCTTTTATTTATAGTAAGTTCATTTATAATACAAAATTAATTTTTTACTTTTCAGTGCGTTTTGAGGTCGGTTTTATTTTTTTGTTTAAAATTAATTTTAAATAACATCATTTAGTCCGATCTAGTAGCAACAATCAGCTCTGATATGCCCGTGGGCCTAACAGCTATGATATGCCCGTGGGCCTAACAGCTCTGATATGCCCGTGGGCCTAACAACTCTGATATGCCCGTGGGCCTATCGTTTAGTGTAGTCAAGCTATTTACGTTCACGTATCTTTTAAATAAATTAATTTAAAAAAAAAATATATAAAAAAATTACATGAATTTTATTTATCAACACTATTTACGTCTTTTATTTATAGTAAGTTCATTTATAATACAAAATTAATTTTTTACTTTTCAGTGCGTTTTGAGGTCGGTTTTATTTTTTTGTTTAAAATTAATTTTAAATAACATCATTTAGTCCGATCTAGTAGCAACAATCAGCTCTGATATGCCCGTGGGCCTAACAGCTCTGATATGCCCGTGGGCCTAACAACTCTGATATGCCCGAGGGCCTATCGTTTAGTCTAGTCAAGCTATTTACGTTCACGTATCTTTTAAATAAATTAATTTAAAAAAAAATTTATGTAAAAAAATTACATGAATTTTATTTATCAACACTATTTACGTCTTTTATTTATAGTAAGTTCATTTATAATACAAAATTAATTTTTTACTTTTCAGTGCGTTTTGAGGTCGGTTTTATTTTTTTTTTTAAAATTAATTTTAAATAACATCATTTAGTCCGATCTAGTAGCAACAATCAGCTCTGATATGCCCGTGGGCCTAACAGCAATGATATGCCCGTGGGCCTAACAGCTCTGATATGCCCGTGGGCCTAACAACTCTGATATGCCCGTGGGCCTATCGTTTAGTGTAGTCAAGCTATTTACGTTCACGTATCTTTTAAATAAATTAATTTAAAAAAAATATATATAAAAAAATTACATGAATTTTATTTATCAACACTATTTACGTCTTTTATTTATAGTAAGTTCATTTATAATACAAAATTAATTTTTTACTTTTCAGTGCGTTTTGAGGTCGGTTTTATTTTTTTGTTTAAAATTAATTTTAAATAACATCATTTAGTCCGATCTAGTAGCAACAATCAGCTCTGATATGCCCGTGGGCCTAACAGCTATGATATGCCCGTGGGCCTAACAGCTCTGATATGCCCGTGGGCCTAACAACTCTGATATGCCCGAGGGCCTATCGTTTAGTCTAGTCAAGCTATTTACGTTCACGTATCTTTTAAATAAATTAATTTAAAAAAAAATTTATGTAAAAAAATTACATGAATTTTATTTATCAACACTATTTACGTCTTTTATTTATAGTAAGTTCATTTATAATACAAAATTAATTTTTTACTTTTCAGTGCGTTTTGAGGTCGGTTTTATTTTTTTGTTTAAAATTAATTTTAAATAACATCATTTAGTCCGATCTAGTAGCAACAATCAGCTCTGATATGCCCGTGGGCCTAACAGCTATGATATGCCCGTGGGCCTAACAGCTCTGATATGCCCGTGGGCCTAACAACTCTGATATGCCCGTGGGCCTATCGTTTAGTGTAGTCAAGCTATTTACGTTCACGTATCTTTTAAATAAATTAATTTAAAAAAAAAATTATGTAAAAAAATTACATGAATTTTATTTATCAACACTATTTACGTCTTTTATTTATAGTAAGTTCATTTATAATACAAAATTAATTTTTTACTTTTCAGTGCGTTTTGAGGTCGGTTTTATTTTTTTGTTTAAAATTAATTTTAAATAACATCATTTAGTCCGATCTAGTAGCAACAATCAGCTCTGATATGCCCGTGGGCCTAACAGCTATGATATGCCCGTGGGCCTAACAGCTCTGATATGCCCGTGGGCCTAACAACTCTGATATGCCCGTGGGCCTATCGTTTAGTGTAGTCAAGCTATTTACGTTCACGTATCTTTTAAATAAATTAATTTAAAAAAAAAAATATATAAAAAAATTACATGAATTTTATTTATCAACACTATTTACGTCTTTTATTTATAGTAAGTTCATTTATAATACAAAATTAATTTTTTACTTTTCAGTGCGTTTTGAGGTCGGTTTTATTTTTTTGTTTAAAATTAATTTTAAATAACATCATTTAGTCCGATCTAGTAGCAACAATCAGCTCTGATATGCCCGTGGGCCTAACAGCTATGATATGCCCGTGGGCCTAACAGCTCTGATATGCCCGTGGGCCTAACAACTCTGATATGCCCGTGGGCCTATCGTTTAGTGTAGTCAAGCTATTTACGTTCACGTATCTTTTAAATAAATTAATTTAAAAAAAAAATTATGTAAAAAAATTACATGAATTTTATTTATCAACACTATTTACGTCTTTTATTTATAGTAAGTTCATTTATAATACAAAATTAATTTTTTACTTTTCAGTGCGTTTTGAGGTCGGTTTTATTTTTTTGTTTAAAATTAATTTTAAATAACATCATTTAGTCCGATCTAGTAGCAACAATCAGCTCTGATATGCCCGTGGGCCTAACAGCTATGATATGCCCGTGGGCCTAACAGCTCTGATATGCCCGTGGGCCTTACAACTCTGATATGCCCGTGGGCCTATCGTTAAGTGTAGTCAAGCTATTTACGTTCACGTATCTTTTAAATAAATTAATTTAAAAAAAAATATATATAAAAAAATTACATGAATTTTATTTATCAACACTATTTACGTCTTTTATTTATAGTAAGTTCATTTATAATACAAAATTAATTTTTTACTTTTCAGTGCGTTTTGAGGTCGGTTTTATTTTTTTGTTTAAAATTAATTTTAAATAACATCATTTAGTCCGATCTAGTAGCAACAATCAGCTCTGATATGCCCGTGGGCCTAACAGCTCTGATATGCCCGTGGGCCTATCGTTTAGTGTAGTCAAGCTATTTACGTTCACGTATCTTTTAAATAACATCATTAGGTCCGATCTATTACAAACAATCAGCTCTGATATGCCCGTGGGCCTAACAGATCTGATATGCCCGTGGGCCTAACAGATCTGATATGCCCGTGGGCCTAACAGCTCTGATATGCCCGTGGGCCTAACAGCTCTGATATGCCCGTGGGCCTAACAGCTCTGATATGCCCGTGGGCCTATCGTTTAGTGTAGTCAAGCTATTTACGTTCACGTATCTTTTAAATAACATCATTTAGTCCGACCTAGTAGAAACAATCAGCTCTGATATGCCCGTGGGCCTAACAGCTCTGATATGCCCGTGGGCCTAACAGCTCTGATATGCCCGTGGGCCTAACAACTCTGATATGCCCGTGGGCCTAACAGCTATGATATGCCCGTGGGCCTAACAGCTCTGATATGCCCGTGGGCCTAACAACTCTGATATGCCCGTGGGCCTATCGTTTAGTGTAGTCAAGCTATTTACGTTCACGTATCTTTTAAATAACATCATTTAGTCCGATCTAGTAGCAACAATCAGCTCTGATATGCCCGTGGGCCTAACAGCTCTGATATGCCCGTGGGCCTAACAACTCTGATATGCCCTTGGGCCTATCGTTTAGTGTAGTCAAGCTATTTACGTTCACGTATCTTTTAAATAAATTAATTTAAAAAAAATTTTTTATAAAAAATTACGTGAATTTTATTTATCAACACTATTTACAACTTTTATTTATAGTAAGTTCATTTATAATACAAAATTAATTTTTTACTTTTCAGTGCGTTTTGAGGTCGGTTTTATTTTTTTGTTTAAAATTAATTTTAAATAACATCATTTAGTCCGATCTAGTAGCAACAATCAGCTCTGATATGCCCGTGGGCCTAACAGCTCTGATATGCCCGTGGGCCTAACAGCTCTGATATGCCCGTGGGCCTAACAACTCTGATATGCCCGTGGGCCTATCGTTTAGTGTAGTCAAGCTATTTACGTTCACGTATCTTTTAAATAACATCATTTAGTCCGACCTAGTAGAAACAATCAGCTCTGATATGCCCGTGGGCCTAACAGCTCTGATATGCCCGTGGGCCTAGCAGCTCTGATATGCCCGTGGGCCTAACAGCTCTGATATGCCCGTGGGCCTAACAACTCTGATATGCCCGTGGGCCTATCGTTTAGTGTAGTCAAGCTATTTACGTTCACGTATCTTTTAAATAACATCATTTAGTCCGACCTAGTAGAAACAATCAGCTCTGATATGCCCGTGGGCCTAACAGCTCTGATATGCCCGTGGGCCTAACAGCTCTGATATGCCCGTGGGCCTAACAACTCTGATATGCCCGTGGGCCTATCGTTTAGTGTAGTCAAGCTATTTACGTTCACGTATCTTTTAAATAACATCATTTAGTCCGACCTAGTAGAAACAATCAGCTCTGATATGCCCGTGAGCCTAACAGCTCTGATATGCCCGTGGGCCTAACAGCTCTGATATGCCCGTGGGCCTATCGTTTAGTGTAGTCAAATTATTTACGTTCACGTATCTTTTAAATAACATCATTAAGTCCGATCTAGTAGCAACAATCAGCTCTGATATGCCCGTGGGCCTAACAGCTATGATATGCCCGTGAACCTAACAGCTCTGATATGCCCGTGGGCCTAACAACTCTGATATGCCCGTGGGCCTATCGTTTAGTGTAGTCAAGCTATTGACGTTTACGTATCTTTTAAAGAACATCATTTAGTCCGACCAAGTAGAAACAATCAGCTCTGATATGCCCGTGGGCCTAACAACTCTGATATGCCCGTGGGCCTAACAGCTCTGATATGCCCGTGGGCCTAACAACTCTGATATGCCCGTGGGCCTATCGTTTAGTGTAGTCAAGCTATTTACGTTCACGTATCTTTTAAATAAATTAATTTAAAAAAAAAATTTTTATAAAAAATTACGTGAATTTTATTTATCAACACTATTTACATCTTTTATTTATAGTAAGTTCATTTATAATACAAAATTAATTTTTTACTTTTCAGTGCGTTTTGAGGTCGGTTTTATTTTTTTGTTTAAAATTAATTTTAAATAACATCATTTAGTCCGATCTAGTAGCAACAATCAGCTCTGATATGCCCGTGGGCCTAACAGCTATGATATGCCCGTGGGCCTAACAGCTCTGATATGCCCGTGGGCCTAACAACTCTGATATGCCCGTGGGCCTATCGTTTAGTGTAGTCAAGCTATTTACGTTCACGTATCTTTTAAATAACATCATTTAGTCCGACCTAGTAGAAACAATCAGCTCTGATATGCCCGTGGGCCTAACAGCTCTGATATGCCCGTGGGCCTAACAGCTCTGATATGCCCGTGGGCCTAACAGCTCTGATATGCCCGTGGGCCTAACAACTCTGATATGCCCGTGGGCCTATCGTTTAGTGTAGTCAAGCTATTTACGTTCACGTATCTTTTAAATAACATCATTTAGTCCGACCTAGTAGAAACAATCAGCTCTGATATGCCCGTGAGCCTAACAGCTCTGATATGCCCGTGGGCCTAACAGCTCTGATATGCCCGTGGGCCTATCGTTTAGTGTAGTCAAATTATTTACGTTCACGTATCTTTTAAATAACATCATTAAGTCCGATCTAGTAGCAACAATCAGCTCTGATATGCCCGTGGGCCTAACAGCTATGATATGCCCGTGAACCTAACAGCTCTGATATGCCCGTGGGCCTAACAACTCTGATATGCCCGTGGGCCTATCGTTTAGTGTAGTCAAGCTATTGACGTTTACGTATCTTTTAAAGAACATCATTTAGTCCGACCAAGTAGAAACAATCAGCTCTGATATGCCCGTGGGCCTAACAATTCTGATATGCCCGTGGGCCTAACAGCTCTGATATGCCCGTGGGCCTAACAACTCTGATATGCCCGTGGGCCTATCGTTTAGTGTAGTCAAGCTATTTACGTTCACGTATCTTTTAAATAAATTAATTTAAAAAAAAAATTTTTATAAAAAATTACGTGAATTTTATTTATCAACACTATTTACATCTTTTATTTATAGTAAGTTCATTTATAATACAAAATTAATTTTTTACTTTTCAGTGCGTTTTGAGGTCGGTTTTATTTTTTTGTTTAAAATTAATTTTAAATAACATCATTTAGTCCGATCTAGTAGCAACAATCAGCTCTGATATGCCCGTGGGCCTAACAGCTATGATATGCCCGTGGGCCTAACAGCTCTGATATGCCCGTGGGCCTAACAACTCTGATATGCCCGTGGGCCTATCGTTTAGTGTATTCAAGCTATTTACGTTCACGTATCTTTTAAATAACATCATTTAGTCCGACCTAGTAGAAACAATCAGCTCTGATATGCCCGTGGGCCTAACAGCTCTGATATGCCCGTGGGCCTAACAGCTCTGATATGCCCGTGGGCCTAACAGCTCTGATATGCCCGTGGGCCTAACAACTCTGATATGCCCGTGGGCCTATCGTTTAGTGTAGTCAAGCTATTTACGTTCACGTATCTTTTAAATAACATCATTTAGTCCGACCTAGTAGAAACAATCAGCTCTGATATGCCCGTGGGCCTAACAGCTCTGATGTGCCCGTGGGCCTAACAGCTCTGATATGCCCGTGGGCCTAACAACTCTGATATGCCCGTGGGCCTATCGTTTAGTGTAGTCAAGCTATTTACGTTCACGTATCTTTTAAATAACATCATTTAGTCCGACCTAGTAGAAACAATCAGCTCTGATATGCCCGTGAGCCTAACAGCTCTGATATGCCCGTGGGCCTAACAGCTCTGATATGCCCGTGGGCCTATCGTTTAGTGTAGTCAAATTATTTACGTTCACGTATCTTTTAAATAACATCATTAAGTCCGATCTAGTAGCAACAATCAGCTCTGATATGCCCGTGGGCCTAACAGCTATGATATGCCCGTGAACCTAACAGCTCTGATATGCCCGTGGGCCTAACAGCTCTGATATGCCCGTGGGCCTATCGTTTAGTGTAGTCAAGCTATTTACGTTCACGTATCTTTTAAATAACATCATTTAGTCCGACCTAGTAGAAACAATCAGCTCTGATGTGCCCGTGGGCCTAACAGCTCTGATATGCCCGTGGGCCTAACAGCTCTGATATGCCCGTGGGCCTAACAACTCTGATATGCCCGTGGGCCTATCGTTTAGTGTAGTCAAGCTATTTACGTTCACGTATCTTTTAAATAACATCATTAAGTCCGATCTAGTAGCAACAATCAGCTCTGATATGCCCGTGGGCCTAACAGCTATGATATGCCCGTGGGCCTAACAGCTCTGATATGCCCGTGGGCCTAACAACTCTGATATGCCCGTGGGCCTATCGTTTAGTGTAGTCAAGCTATTTACGTTCACGTATCTTTTAAATAAATTAATTAAAAAAAAAAATTATGGAAAAAATTACATGAATTTTATTTATCAACACTATTTACATCTTTTATTTATAGTAAGTTCATTTATAATACAAAATTAATTTTTTACTTTTCAGTGCGTTTTGAGGTCGGTTTCATTTTTTTGTTTAAAATTAATTTTAAATAACATCATTTAGTCCGATCTAGTAGCAACAATCAGCTCTGATATGCCCGTGGGCCTAACAGCTCTGATATGCCCGTGGGCCTATCGTTTAGTGTAGTCAAGCTATTTACGTTCACGTATCTTTTAAATAACATCATTAAGTCCGATCTATTAGCAACAATCAGCTCTGATATGCCCGTGGGCCTAACAGCTCTGATATGCCCGTGGGCCTATCGTTTAGTGTAGTCAAGCTATTTACGTTTACGTATCTTTTAAATAACATTATTAAGTCCGATCTATTAGCAACAATCAGCTCTGATATGCCCGTGGGCCTAACAGCTCTGATATGCCCGTGGGCCTATCGTTTAGTGTAGTCAAGCTATTTACGTTTACGAATCTTTTAAATAACATTATTAAGTCCGATCTATTAGCAACAATCAGCTCTGATATGCCCGTGGGCCTAACAGCTCTGATATGCCCGTGGGCCTATTGTTTAGTGTAGTCAAGCTATTTACGTTCACGTATCTTTTAAATAACATCATTAAGTCCGATCTATTGGCAACAATCAGCTCTGATATGCCCGTGGGCCTAACAGCTCTGATATGCCCGTGGGCCTAAAATCTCTGATATGCCCGTGGGCCTAACAGCTCTGATATGCCCGTGGGCCTATCGTTTAGTGTAGTCAAGCTATTTACGTTCACGTATCTTTTAAATAAATTAATTTAAAAAAAAATTTATATAAAAAATTACATGAATTTTATTTATCAACACTATTTACATCTTTTATTTATAGTAAGTTCATTTATAATACAAAATTAATTTTTTACTTTTCAGTGCGTTTTGAGGTCGGTTTTATTTTTTTGTTTAAAATTAATTTTTAATAACATCATTTAGTCCGATCTAGTAGCAACAATCAGCTCTGATATGCCCGTGGGCCTAACAGCTCTGATATGCCCGTGGGCCTATCGTTTAGTGTAGTCAAGCTATTTACGTTCACGTATCTTTTAAATAACATCATTAAGTCCGATCTAGTAGCAACAATCAGCTCTGATATGCCCGTGGGCCTAACAGCTCTGATATGCCCTTGGGCCTAACAGCTCTGATATGCCCGTGGGCCTATCGTTTAGTGTAGTCAAGCTATTTACGTTCAAGTATCTTTTAAATAACATCATTAAGTCCGATCTAGTAGCAACAATCAGCTCTGATATGCCCGTGGGCCTAACAGCTCTGATATGCCCGTGGGCCTATCGTTTAGTGTAGTCAAGCTATTTACGTTCACGTATCTTTTAAATAACATCATTAAGTCCGATCTATTGGCAACAATCAGCTCTGATATGCCCGTGGGCCTAACAGCTCTGATATGCCCGTGGGCCTAAAATCTCTGATATGCCCGTGGGCCTAACAGCTCTGATATGCCCGTGGGCCTATCGTTTAGTGTAGTCAAGCTATTTACGTTCACGTATCTTTTAAATAAATTAATTTAAAAAAAAATTTATATAAAAAATTACATGAATTTTATTTATCAACACTATTTACATCTTTTATTTATAGTAAGTTCATTTATAATACAAAATTAATTTTTTACTTTTCAGTGCGTTTTGAGGTCGGTTTTATTTTTTTGTTTAAAATTAATTTTTAATAACATCATTTAGTCCGATCTAGTAGCAACAATCAGCTCTGATATGCCCGTGGGCCTAACAGCTCTGATATGCCCGTGGGCCTATCGTTTAGTGTAGTCAAGCTATTTACGTTCACGTATCTTTTAAATAACATCATTAAGTCCGATCTAGTAGCAACAATCAGCTCTGATATGCCCGTGGGCCTAACAGCTCTGATATGCCCTTGGGCCTAACAGCTCTGATATGCCCGTGGGCCTATCGTTTAGTGTAGTCAAGCTATTTACGTTCAAGTATCTTTTAAATAACATCATTAAGTCCGATCTAGTAGCAACAATCAGCTCTGATATGCCCGTGGGCCTAACAGCTCTGATATGCCCGTGGGCCTATCGTTTAGTGTAGTCAAGCTATTTACGTTCACGTATCTTTTAAATAACATCATTAAGTCCGATCTAGTAGCAACAATCAGCTCTGATATGCCCGTGGGCCTAACAGCTCTGATATGCCCTTGGGCCTAACAGCTCTGATATGCCCGTGGGCCTATCGTTTAGTGTAGTCAAGCTATTTACGTTCACGTATCTTTTAAATAACATCATTAAGTCCGATCTAGTAGCAACAATCAGCTCTGATATGCCCGTGGGCCTAACAGCTCTGATATGCCCGTGGGCCTAACAACTCTGATATGCCCGTGGGCCTATCGCTTAGTGTAGTCAAGCTATTTACGTTCACGTATCTTTTAAATAAATTAATTTAAAAAAAAATTTATATAAAAAATTACATGAATTTTATTTATCAACACTATTTACATCTTTTATTTATAGTAAGTTCATTTATAATACAAAATTAATTTTTTACTTTTCAGTGCGTTTTGAGGTCGGTTTTATTTTTTTGTGTAAAATTAATTTTTAATAACATCATTTAGTCCGATCTAGTAGCAACAATCAGCTCTGATATGCCCGTGGGCCTAACAGCTCTGATATGCCCGTGGGCCTATCGTTTAGTGTAGTCAAGCTATTTACGTTCACGTATCTTTTAAATAACATCATTTAGTCCGATCTAGTAGCAACAATCAGCTCTGATATGCCCGTGGGCCTAACAGCTCTGATATGCCCGCGGGCCTATCGTTTAGTGTAGTCAAGCTATTTACGTTCACGTATCTTTTAAATTACATCATTTAGTCCAATCTAGTAGCAACAATCAGCTCTGATATGCCCGTGGGCCTAACAGCTCTGATATGCCCGTGGGCCTTACAACTCTGATATGCCTGTGGGCATATCGTTTAGTGTAGTCAAGCTATTTACGTTCACGTATCTTTTAAATAAATTAATTTAAAAAAAATTTTTATAAAAAATTACGTGAATTTTATTTATCAACACTATTTACATCTTTTATTTATAGTAAGTTCATTTATAATACAAAATTAATTTTTTACTTTTCAGTGCGTTTTGAGGTCGGTTTTATTTTTTTGTTTAAAATTAATTTTAAATAACATCATTTAGTCCGATCTAGTAGCAACAATCAGCTCTGATATGCCCGTGGGCCTAACAGCTATGATATGCCCGTGGGCCTAACAGCTCTGATATGCCCGTGGGCCTAACAACTCTGATATGCCCGTGGGCCTATCGTTTAGTGTAGTCAAGCTATTTACGTTCACGTATCTTTTAAATAACATCATTTAGTCCGACCTAGTAGAAACAATCAGCTCTGATATGCCCGTGGCCCTAACAGCTCTGATATGCCCGTGGGCCTAACAGCTCTGATATGCCCGTGGGCCTAACAACTCTGATATGCCCGTGGGCCTATCGTTTAGTGTAGTCAAGCTATTTACGTTCACGTATCTTTTAAATAACATCATTTAGTCCGACCTAGTAGAAACAATCAGCTCTGATATGCCCGTGGGCCTAACAGCTCTGATATGCCCGTGGGCCTAACACCTCTGATATGCCCGTGGGCCTAACAACTCTGATATGCCCGTGGGCCTATCGTTTAGTGTAGTCAAGCTATTTACGTTCACGTATCTTTTAAATAACATCATTAAGTCCGATCTAGTAGCAACAATCAGCTCTGATATGCCCGTGGGCCTAACAGCTCTGATATGCCCGTGGGCCTATCGTTTAGTGTAGTCAAGCTATTTACGTTCACGTATCTTTTAAATAAATTAATTTAAAAAAAAATTATATAAAAAATTACATGAATTTTATTTATCAACACTATTTACATCTTTTATTTATGGTAAGTTCATTTATAATACAAAATTAATTTTTTACTTTTAAGTGCGTTTTGAGGTCGGTTTTATTTTTTTGTGTAAAATTAATTTTAAATAACATCATTTAGTCCGATCTAGTAGCAACAATCAGCTCTGATATGCCCGTGGGCCTAACAGCTCTGATATGCCCGTGGGCCTATCGTTTAGTGTAGTCAAGCTATTTACGTTCACGTATCTTTTAAATAACATCATTTAGTCCGACCTAGTAGAAACAATCAGCTCTGATGTGCCCGTGGGCCTAACAGCTCTGATATGCCCGTGGGCCTAACAGCTCTGATATGCCCGTGGGCCTAACAACTCTGATATGCCCGTGGGCCTATCGTTTAGTGTAGTCAAGCTATTTACGTTCACGTATCTTTTAAATAACATCATTAAGTCCGATCTAGTAGCAACAATCAGCTCTGATATGCCCGTGGGCCTAACAGCTCTGATATGCCCGTGGGCCTAACAACTCTGATATGCCCGTGGGCCTATCGTTTAGTGTAGTCAAGCTATTTACGTTCACGTATCTTTTAAATAAATTAATTTAAAAAAAAATTTATATAAAAAATTACGTGAATTTTATTTATCAACACTATTTACATCTTTTATTTATAGTAAGTTCATTTATAATACAAAATTAATTTTTTACTTTTCAGTGCGTTTTGAGGTCGGTTTTATTTTTTTGTTTAAAATTAATTTTAAATAACATCATTTAGTCCGATCTAGTAGCAACAATCAGCTCTGATATGCCCGTGGGCCTATCGTTTAGTGTAGTCAAGCTATTTACGTTCACGTATCTTTTAAATAACATCATTAAGTCCGATCTAGTAGCAACAATCAGCTCTGATATGCCCGTGGGCCTAACAGCTCTGATATGCCTGTGGGCCTAACAACTCTGATATGCCCGTGGGCCTATCGTTTAGTGTAGTCAAGCTATTTACGTTCACGTATCTTTTAAATAAATTAATTTAAAAAAAAAATTATATAAAAAATTACATGAATTTTATTTATCAACACTATTTACATCTTTTATTTATGGTAAGTTCATTTATAATACAAAATTAATTTTTTACTTTTCAGTGCGTTTTGAGGTCGGTTTTATTTTTTTTGTGTAAAATTAATTTTAAATAACATCATTTAGTCCGATCTAGTAGCAACAATCAGCTCTGATATGCCCGTGGGCCTAACAGCTCTGATATGCCCGTGGGCCTATTGTTTAGTGTAGTCAAGCTATTTACGTTCACGTATCTTTTAAATAACATCATTTAGTCCGCCCTAGTAGAAACAATCAGCTCTGATATGCCCGTGGGCCTAACAGCTCTGATATGCCCGTGGGCCTAACAACTCTGATATGCCCGTGGGCCTATCGTTTAGTGTATTCAAGCTATTTACGTTCACGTATCTTTTAAATAACATCATTAAGTCCGATCTAGTAGCAACAATCAGCTCTGATATGCCCGTGGGCCTAACAACTCTGATATGCCCGTGGGCCTATCGTTTAGTGTAGTCAAGCTATTTACGTTCACGTATCTTTTAAATAAATTAATTTAAAAAAAATTTATATAAAAAATTACGTGAATTTTATTTATCAACACTATTTACATCTTTTATTTATAGTAAGTTCATTTATAATACAAAATTAATTTTTTACTTTTCAGTGCGTTTTGAGGTCGGTTTTATTTTTTTGTTTAAAATTAATTTTAAATAACATCATTTAGTCCGATCTAGTAGCAACAATCAGCTCTGATATGCCCGTGGGCCTATCGTTTAGTGTAGTCAAGCTATTTACGTTTTATATACAAATTGATTAAGTATGAAAGTAAATTTGTTCTTGCAATTTTTTTTTACATATTTCTGAAATATGTACTTGTGATAAATACCTACAATAAACAAATGGTAAAAATTTGACATTCTACCAAAGTAAATAGAAGTTTTTGCTATAAATATGGTAACTACTCACTTGGTCTTGCCTTCAGCATTGTTACTCCCAGTTTCTTCAAACACTTCACAGACGGTACGTTCGCCAATCTGAAAAAACACAATTAAGATTGGTCATTTATAACTCAACAGCGAATGGACCAATTTTGATAAGAAAATGTTTAGAAAAATTCACGAGTGTTTTTGAAGAGAATTCATTTACTCATACATTTTACATGACACATTATTTGAAACTCTGAAGCAAAATGAAGTTTGCGGAGTTCACCAGTTAAAGTTAAAATGGCAAGAATCGTTTGTTAAGAGGATTGTGTAGTAATTATCTTAGACAATACGTGGTGCGAGTAGGTATTTTAAAAAATGCTTCACTCCGGGCGTGCGATAGAGAGTTGCAAGTCTTAGAGGCATTCCTACATTTCCTTTTTGAAATAGTTTCGGGCGATAACGTTTTCACCCCCCTAAACATTTACGAAATGAGACAATTTTGGTCTCTTTAGATTCAATACACCTTAATCTAGGTCTGTACGTTTTTCTTTTTTAGTAATTCGGTTTAGTTTAGTTTAAAAAAATAAAAACACTCGAGGAAGATTTTTAAGTCAAAAACAGATATTTAGATGCTAATTACTTCTATCATACGCAATATTTCTTTAAATTAAAAAAGTACGGACCTAGTTTTTCTTTTTATCTACATTTACAAAAATTTTGAATGTAACACTATGTTTATGGGCGGAAAAACTTTATCGCTTTTTGTATGAAAATGTCACAATCCTCTAAAAGGCGACGAAATTAACGCGGGCGAAACCAAGGGGCAGTGTAAGTGTATAACGTACGTCATCCTCTGTAAAACACAATAGGCAGCTGCTTGATCCCAATTCAGTCTTCCATCATACACATGATACCGACCTGAGCGGCATCGAACACTCTTCAACCCCTGCACCCTCACCTCAATCTGCGCTTCTGTAAATACATTTCATTCATCATTAGACACGGCGAATAACTAAAAAAAAACATAATATAACATAGTGTTAAAATTTGAACAAAAAAAAGCCGACTTTCGAAAAAGCTTTCAAAGAAAAAAAAATCGCAATCGGTTCACCCAGTCCAAAGTTCTGAGAAAACAAACATAAAAAAACAGCGTCGAATTGAGTACCTCCTCCTTTTTTGAAGTCGGTTAAAATGGGAAATTATGTAGAGGAAAATTGAAAATTGAATTTGATTGTTTAAAGAGATATCGACGCGTTTAGTTGAGAACACAGGAAACCCGAAAGCTGGCTTATATCGGCCAACGCGTTAGTAAAGCAATACAACGTGGTAATGTAGCCAGTATTTTGGGTACGCACCCCAACTTTGATGAGCCTTTTGTATTTTTCTAAATTTAAGTATATTATTGTAAATATTTAATAAATCAATTATTTGTAGAGGAATATAATTATTAACACACTTGCTCATAAAGTGACTCATATCGTATCCTACTTAGGTGTATGAATATTAAAGTGTTGTAACCAAACTGTATCATTTTGATTACCATAACACACGAGTGCTATAATGTAGTAAAACGTCTTTGTTCTTAAAAGTTTCGATATGAAAACAATCTTATTTGATTATCGCCTTCAATCAAGTATAAATTAGTGTCTTAATTGCATAATCCACGCAATTTCCTGTTCAAGTAAACAATTTTACCTTTTACACGTTTAATAAATAAGTTTATATACAAATAATTTATTACTAAATTGAAAACTATTGCAGTGTCATAATTAAAGATGAGTTAGTGTGTAGCCCCGTGTCCCCTAGGATGGTATGTATGATGGACGTATGGGGCAGATGCATTTCACATCTGTTTCACTGGTCGATTTTTTCTTTAGGAGCAAGTAGGTGATCAGCCTTCTATGCCCTGCCAGACCGTTTTTTATCTCCACCGGGAATCGAACCCAGGACCTCTCGGTTGTAACGCTTACGCACTTACCACTAGACCAAGGAGACGGTATGAGATAGTGTAATAAGGTTTATTACATAGGTCTTAGGCCATGTCACCCTGATACTAACTATTTATTTCAATAAAATTTTGACTTACATACAAAGTAGCCGGACATCGAAATATCATTTTATCACAAATACATAAATTCACCTTATTTATACATAATGATTTATTAAAACTAAACACTTCAAAATGAACCAAAATCGATCTATTGGATTCAAAATATCCGATGTTTTATTTGCAAACCAGAATAAATAAAAACATTTTGATGACAATTAGCCAAAAACAGCATAAATTTAAATCTTGAATTATATAGGTCACGGTCAACCATTTGGCGCGACATAGTATTGTATTATTTCAATTATATAACAATTAAAACCAGTACTTGCTGAGATAAAGATTATTTAGTAACCAGTTTACACGGCGAACTTTGTACCGCCAATAAAAGATAGAATGGGTATAGTAAGCTATCCTTGAAAGATAGATATATGCCAGCAAGGACTTTTTTGTACATCTATAAAAGAGGAATATCCCACCAATGTGGGATTTGTTATATCTCAAAGGGATTAGGCAGCGTCTTCGATGAAAGCTCCCAGATGGCTTTCCGACACACAAAAATTATCTTAATACTAGCTGACCCGGCAAACGTTGATTTGCCATATTAATTTTTGGGGTGGGCTACCCTTATCACTTAGGGGTATGAAAAATAGTAGCCGATTCTCAGACCTACTGAATATGCATATAATTTGGTAAAAATCAGTAAAGCCGTTTCGGAGGAGTAAGGTAACTAACATTGTGACACGAGAATTTTACATATAAGATTTCATCCAATTTACACAAAACACAAATTACAACTTAAACCTTCCTCATGAATTGCTGTATCTATTGGTGAAACTCGCATGATAATCCGTTCAGTAGTTTTTAAGTTTATCGAATAGACATATTTAAGCGAACGACTTTGTTTTATAATATGTAGTGATTATTATTATATTAAGTCAACACGAATTAAGTGCCTGAGTTCTGTGTACCCGATTTTGATTTCTTATAACTATTAATAAAAGAAATAATATTTTTATCTCATAAATTGGCTATATGAGATAATTTGATGAGAGCAAATCCCGAAAAAAAAAAACGCTTCGATTTTCTAAAAAGCGGCAAAGCAGTCACAAAGTGTGACAACCGACAACCCCCTGTACCTCTCTCTCTTGCTTATTAAGAATGGTAACTGGTAACCTCTAAGAATTTGGCAATTTTATTTATTTAAATCATCGTATAAAGCACAAAAGCAAATTTTTATAAATTGCGTTTTTGGTTATTTTTCAATGTAAACAATCAGACAATATTCATAAAATAACAGTCACAGACTTGTATAATCGGTATCACCTTTCTCACAGACAAACGGTCTTTCGAGCACACAGGGCAGGTCTAAAAAGACCGGCTTGTCATGATTAACCCTCTCCAAAGCCACGCAGTCTGCGCCACCATCAGGCACCGGAATGCGAGTTCGATTCAGCCACTGAAAAAAAAAATACATTGTTCAGTGCACCTGTCTTGTGCATAAAAGGTCCCAGGTTCGAATCACCTACCGGGCATTTATGAATACGAATGTTTGTTTCCGAGTCTTGAGTTTTTTTTATATTTTGTTTTAATCTAGTGGCCTACCTCCCGGCGACGAGGAACTGGAGTCTCTAACTATTCCCCCTCCATTTGGAAGGGACTTTGGGTACTTCAGTATATTTATTTACAACAATTTTCAATTTTACAATTTTACAATCTAGGAGACTATACAAATTAACAAATTCCCATTACATTATTATACATTATATAAATTATTTATTTTTACTATTGTTCCTTTTTAATAATGCCGTTACAACCTTTTCGCCTTTAGTCTTGGGTGTTTATCAATATATGTATTTATTGTGAAAACCTCGTTTCTGATTACCACAACACAAGTGCTTCAGCTACTTACTTTGGGATCAGAGCAATGTATAGTTTCCCACACTTATAGTTTATATAGAGGAGTGGAGAATGCTAATTTTTTTTTTAATTATGCATTAGAAATACATTAAATTAATTAAAATAAAACGCACACTACTGCTTGGATGACACAGCATACACACTCATACTTGACTTCTTAAATTGTGCTCGAATTTCGACCAATGGCCGACCACTAGTTTTAAATCAGAAATAATATCAATATATAAATTATATTAGAAACGAATGCATTTACAGTGGAGTCGTTTTAATAGGTAACATTTTAAAATTCATCAAAATTCAACAACGTAACCTTGTAACAACGGGCTTAAAATAATATATTTTTTCGTTTTGTTAGAACTGCACAATTGCTTAACTTTTTTCAATAACGATTACACATTTATTGTAATGATGACCGATACGAGTAATTTTACGATTTGCTTTCACTAATAAACAATTTCTGATCTAAACAACTGAACGCCGTTACAATGTTGCGTCAGTTAACCCTTTTTAAACACTAGGGATGTTACTCTAGAAATCGAAAGCTTATACGTAGAATCAAATGCAATCTCTCGTGAAGAAATATCACCATAAATTAATAACCACGTTGTGATTATAATAAAACAATTATATTTATTATTCTTTTTACGAAAGAAAAAATAATAATAGGACAGGGATTCGCCTGATGATTTTTAAAATTCGATAAAATCCATGTTTTTAAGCAGGTCACCTCATCAAGAAGATAAAACTGACACTCAAATGTTACCTATTAAAATGACTCCACTGTAATTACTATCTTACCATAGGATAGTGCCTCTTTACATTGCTGTCCAACTCATTGGGCAGCACATCGGTTGCAGTCCTTCTCAATTCGCCACCATGCTCCCATCTGTATCCCTCGGGATCATCAGCCGAATCTCGCCTCGCACCCACCCATACTGATTCTATTGCTGGGGAACATTATTTGACATTATGTGTGCCCCTTGATTTCATACGCGTTAACTTCGGTGTAACGTGATGTTATATAGCCTAAAATCTTTTACCTCTTTAATCTCTCTAAAAATGACGCCTTTTTTCGCATTAAAAAGTAGGCTCAATTCAATTCAGTAGTTTTAGCATTAAACCGCCACAGACAGAGAGAGTTACTTTCGCATTTATAATATATATAAATATATTGGTATGGTACCTATATATTGGTAAAAATAGGTCATTTGGTAGAAAGGAAAGTTTTCGAGGAGTTTTGAAAATTGATAATTTTATTGATTTTAATGTACTTTTTTCGAATTTCAACTACGCCACCTCGTATTTTTGCTGCTCGCGCCGCCATATTGGAAAAATGGCGCTTAAAAGCGATTTTTTGTTATCTCCTTTTTGACCATTTTAAAATAAACAGTTATATAAAAAACTAGCTGACACCACAAACGTTGTCTTGCCATATTAATTTTTGGGGTGGGCTACCCTTATCACTTAGGGGTATGAAAAATAGATAGTAGCCGATTCTCAGATCTACTGAATATGCAAATAAAATTTGGTAAAATCAGTAAAGCCGTTTCGGACGGTAAGGTAACTAACACTCTGACACGAGAATTTCTTAAATAAGATGAAACCAGAGACAGTTATCTACAATTTATGCATCTACCATTTTTTTTCAAAAAGTCATAGTTAAGTTTCGGTCATTACTCATTATTTATCCAACCAAAGTTAAAATTAAATGTAGCAGCATTTAATTTTAACTTATTATATTTGTGAATTGTGGACCACTATTTTTCGAACCAAATGACAGTACTAATAAAGAAGAAATAAAATCAAAAAATAATTAGAAATACTTACAAAACTGTACTTCTGACAAGGCTTCGGCAAGGAATTCCGCCCGCTCTCTCGTATCAATTATAGCTAAGGAACCATTGTGGTGGCCTCTGAAAAGAACAAAATTTATGTATATTTGTTCATCCATTCAAGAGATATTCTTATAACATATTTGTAATAAGGTGACCCAGCGAACTTCTTACGGACAATAAACTTAAAACTATATGCCATGTTACCGCCTCCGTGGCTAAAATTACGCGTGTTGTGCCGGAGGTACTGTGTTCGATTCCCGGTCGAGATAAAAAAACTCGGTCTGGCAGGACATAGAAGGCTGATCACCTACTTACCCCTAAAGAAAAATCTATCAGTGAAACAGATGTGAAATGCATCTGCCCCATACCCCACTAGGGGACACGGGACTTCACTACTATATTGTCTATTAAATACAATTTATTTCATTAAGCATTCGGTTGTAACGCTTCGCGCTTACCACTAGACCAAGGAGGTGGTCAAATTAAGTTAAAGTTTCTAGTTATAAATGGTACTGACTTTATTTTTATTATATGTAGAATTCTTTTCACTTACCGACATAATATTTTCGCGTCTTCCCATTTCACTGGTAGGTTTTGTATTAAGTACTCTTTTCCATCAAATATGTATGTCTCCCAACGATCGGATGCGGCCTGAGGTACTGAAAACAAATGATTTTTTTTTTATTCTACGTTCATCATGATATTAATTTTACATAAAAAAATAAACTTTAAAACGCACTAAAAAGAAAATAAATTTTGTATTATAAATGAACCTACCATAAATAAAAAGACGTAAAGGGCTGTTTTACCATTTATCACGTGATGATTAATATTTAATGTAAATCCTTACTAAATATTATAAATGCGAAAGTAACTCTGCCTGTCTCTGTGTGTCGCGGTTTCACGCCAATATTACTGAACCGAATTAAATGAAATTTATTAAACAGATAGTCTAGAGACTTTAGAGCCTGAGAAAGGACATAGGCTACTTTTTAATGCGAAAAAAGGGTTTGAAAGAGGGGGTTGAAAAGTTCTATGAAAGTATCGTCATAGCTAAAAGCTTTTAGGCTATATAAAATCACGTTACGACGAAATTAACGCGGGTGAAACCGCGGGGCACAACCATAATTATATATTTTACTAGTGGACCCCGCGAACTTCGCGTCAAAGTTCCGAATAATATGTCACCTAAAACTTAATTCTATAGAAAATGTATGAGGAAAATGTTTTTTCTTTTATTTAATTTTTTCGAAAATTTTCAAAATTTTTCTCTCCGTAAGAACCATCCTCGTACTTCAAGGAATGTTAAAAAAAAGAAATAAGCGAAATCGGTTCAGCTGCTATCGAGACTTGCACCTTAAATTACATTACAAGTTAAAAAAATTACTTTTCTTTAGTAGTGAGTAGTGAAGTCCCGTGTCCCCTAGTGGGGTAAGGGGCAGATGCATTTCTCTCTGTTTCACTGATCGATTTTTTTTTAGGGGCAAGTAGGTGATCAGCCTTCTACGCCCTGCCAGACCGAGTTTTTTTTTATCTCCGCCGGGAATCGAACCCAGGACCTCTCGGTTGTAACGTTTACGCGCTTACCACTAGACCAAGCAGGCGGTCTTTTCTTTACATAATTATAATATTTATTTATATGTTTACATATCTTGAATTTAAAGTCGTTTTGGAATTACACAGAAAAGTTTTAAAAGTAATAAATTGTTCAAAAATTGTTGAAAAATAACATTAATTTAAAATACTTTACAACGGTGACGGAGTTTATTCAATGCTAGCACTGCGCCGCGTTTTCACTCGCGTCTACAATATACATTTTTAGTCACAATAAAATATAGCCTACTAGTGACCCGCCCCGGCTTTGCACGGGTGTAAAACGTATATAAAAACCTTCCTCTTTAATCACTCTATCTATTAAAAAAACCGCATCAAAATCCGTTGCGTAGTTTTAAATATTTAAGCATACAAAGGGATATAGGGAAAGAAAAAGCGACTTTGTTTTATACTATGTATTGATGTAGGATTCTAATGGTGAAATAATTTTTCAAATTGGTCCAGTAGTTTCAGAGTCTATTCAATTCAAACAAATAACCCGAAAGCTGGTTCATATTTCGGCCAACGCATTATAGCAATACAACGCGGTAATGTAGCCAGTATTTTGGGTACGCACCCTAACGGCTTTGATGAGCCTTTTTCATTTTTGTAAATATATTTAAATACATTGTAACAAACAAACAAACAAATCTTCCCTCTTTATAATATTAGTATAGACTAGGTTTTGCCCTTGACTCCGTGCACTCGCTTACCAGACTTCAACATCTTCAGCCTTCGACGATAATTTCCACACAAATTTTCATCAACCAATTTACGTCTTTTTCCCCAATAGAAGGTTACCATACCCTTTCCCAATCTCTAGTCTACATCTGTGTCAAATTTCATCAACATCGGTCCAGTAGTTTTGGCGTGAAGGCGTAACAAAAACTCGCATTTCTCTAGGTAAGTATTTACATACCTCTGTACTGCTCATTGTAACTGGCCAAACACGAGCCGAACACCAAAAAGTATATTAACATTTAGGCGGGAAACGACCGTCCTCTGTTATCTATGACACACAAATGACGTTTAACTTATGTCAGGGCGCATTGTTCGAAAATGTTATCAAAACAATGGTGCTATTATTTAAATATAATAATGTTATTATTACTTGTTATATAACTAGCTTTCATCTGCGACTTCACTTTAAGTGTATGAAATCCCATAACTATTAAAACAGAAATTTCTTTAAGTTTATCTGTTGCCACTAGTAGGCTCCATAAAGTTAGTAAATCTTTTATAAGGCAATGTATACGCTTTTATAATAAACTCCCAAGTGATATGCTTAAACTGTAAATAATTTTAAAAACACAATTAACAGAAAACTTTATAAAAAGCTTACTATACAATAACGGATTACTTAGATGATAAAAAACCTTGGGAATGAACCTGCTCTAACTCTGTCTTAATAAAACCAAATATTATAACTTTTAGAATAATTATTTTATATTATATATTAAAAAATTAACGATTCAAAATGATCAAATATGATTTCAATGAATAAAGATATTTTGACTTTAACTTTGAAAGGCAGAACCTAGATAGTTTACTTAGAAGAAGAAGATTAATTTCCAAGTTTAAATCGTGAAAATATAACATTAATTTTTATTTACAAAAGATCTACGAACACCGGTCGTCATTATGCAACATTAAAAGGTGTACTCATTGAATTAAATTTTATCATCTACACAGATAAATAAAATTGGAGTGTCTGTTTGTAATATTAAAATAACCGCTTTTTACTAAATGTATACACGGTACATATACCAAAATTACATTTTTTACAATTTATGTCTGATTGTGACGGGACTTTCACAGGAAGATAGCTGATGTAATAAGGAGTAACTTAACTTTTATTTTAGAAATTTTAGAAATTAATATAAATAAATAATAAAAACTTAAATATATTATAAAAAATTGTACAAAGCCACCTATCGGTCAGAGTATATTGCGTCCATCTATTAACGGTGGCAAAAGCAAGAAAATGCATTCCGTGTTTGGGATTATAATCTATTACTTACTTATATAGACTATATAACATCACGTTACGACGAAAAAACTCGTGTGACACCGCGGGTCACAGCTAGTCTACGATATTTAAAAAAAAATGTTTTTAATAACTAATACATTGTTTTTCATCTTAACTGAAGAAAGCCAGAGGCATGATGAATTTCATATCTGTTTCAATGATCGATTTTTTTCTTTAGGGGCAAGTAGGTGATCAGCCTTCTATGCCTTGCCAGACTGAATTTTTTTATTTCCACCGGGAATTGAACCCAGGACTGTAACACTTACGCGCTTACCACTAGACCAAGGATGCGAACACTGCTTGAAGAGAGCCATTTTGATTTAGTTTTTTATTTGAAAGCTGAAGTTGTACGGTTATGAATCCTTTAAGTTCTGTGGCATAACGCCATCCAATTTACACCGTACAAAGATAAATGATTTTTAATATTGGCAAGCTTTATATCATAGAGTGAGCTTAAATTTAATATAGATATACAATGGCAGACTTCGAAATTTTCCAACGACCGTAATTACATATTTTCCCTTCTTTCACTTGCAATTATTAATATTCTTTTAGCAGCTCCTTTAAAGTTATTATATATTTACGGTAAATGCATAAGAATTATCAAGGTTATATTATTATTTAATATTTATTAATATTTATATTATTAAATACTAGCGACCCGCCCCGGCTTTGCACGGGTATAAAACGTATATAAAAACCTTCCTCTTTAATCACTCTATCTATTAAAAAAAACCGCATCAGAATCCGTTGCGTAGTTTAAAAGATTTAAGCATACAACGGGATATAGGGAAGGAGAAAGCGACTTTGTTTTATACTATGTAGTGATATATTATTATTCAATATTAATAAATGTATAAACTGTTGTATAAATAATAAATATTTAATGACGTGGTTTCAATATGGCGCCATCTTGTTTTCAATATTTATCATTTGTGAAAGATATAAACGGAAAGATTTTTATAATGTGCAATTAATTAAATAATGTATAATCAGTATTGGGGCCTTATTACAAAACATGGACTAAAGATGTTTCAGTATTGGTTGCTAGGATACGTCTAACGTTCATACAAAAATGAGGTTTTTCTCTGGTAACAAACCCGGCCTATCTTTAAACCGCGTTTTGGAATAAAGCAGATGGAGTTTATTTTCAATACATATGAATGAATGTTATACTTTTGACATTAAGTCCTCAGTATACAGACAAAGTTAAAAACATTAAATGACTATAAATGACAGACTTGGATGAAAGGAAAAGTTATTTTTTTAAGTTTTCATGCTCGAAAATTTGAAAATATTTTGATAAAAGTGAACATGAAATTTGAACTAATTATACAATGTATTTCTCAATTAAATCCACCTCAATCTCAATAGTGCACTCAAGTGTGACTCGGCTCTCATTAACAGGCTGAGCGCGATCTTAGCGCTTAATTACAAAAACCAGCGCTACAACGGCGCTACGTGAGAACAAAAGTGCTATGGAGTCGCTATTGTATTAAATATTTTAACAACATACCTACTTTTTAAAAAAAGCGTGTGCAAAGCAATTCACACGTGGTATTCAAACCTTCAAAAATTTTAAGAAACACTGTATAATGCTTGCTATCTCATTCTCTCCCAAGTTAAATCTTATGAATTTATGTGTCTGTCTCTTTTTACAGTCGCTTTTTCGTTTCATCGACTTTCAAATCACAACGATACTAAAGAATAAACTTTAAATTTTCGCGATTTGAATTCATTGTTAGCAAATATACCGGGACTTATCGCGCATAGAATTATAAATACAATCGTCTAATGACTTTTCCATTAACCCAGAATTCACAAATACACAATTGGACAGAATTTCCCCTTCTAATATCGACTATTAAACAATGCCGGCCACCGGGCAAGTCTGCAAGGTAAATTTTTAGTATGTGGCGTGATGTAGCTTGTAGCGAAGGTTGTGTATGTAGCGGAAGAGGAGCGATGTCAATTAACAATACTTTACTTACTATTTACAATATATTTACATTTAAAATAATTACAATAAATATACATCAAGTTTTTAGATAGAAAGAAAAAAAGCTCTGCTGAAGTGAAGTACCAGAAGGTCGCCACAAGTAAATTGAAAAGTCATCAGACAAAGTGTAAGTGAAAAAATGGTGACCACCTTTTGGTTATTTTGAAGGTCGGTTGAAAACTATAGACAAGCGATACTACTCATTTATCCCTCTAGCAGTATGGTCCCATAACATCACAGTATTCCCAAGTTGTTCATAGAAGCAATTCCATTAACTTTCTTGGTCAAAAGCAAGTTTTTAGGGCCCCTCTGAAGTCTCAAGTATAAGTAGAATCACCAAATTCTTCAAAAAGATAGTTTTAATAAAACCGGTTTTAAATTGTAACTCTAAAACTACTAGATTATATGAAAGTTATATGGGAACACACTGAAAGCACCAGCATTCAAAGAAAAAAGAATCATCGAAATCGGTTCACCCAGTCGAAAGTTCTGAGGTAACAAACATAAAAAAATAGCGTCGAATTGAGTACCTCCTCTTTTTCGGTCGGTTAAAAATATAGAACTAACAAAATTATGAAAGAAACTAAAATAAATCTTCCAAGTGATACAAGCATTGTCTTTAAGTTTTTTCAGACATTAAGCGAAACTAATTTGTGCGTTTTCTTGAACTCAGATAAAAGTGACGTTGTCTGTTTCACTGATCGATTTTTTCTTTGCCAGACCGAGTTCTTTTTTATCTCCACCGGGAATCGACCCAGGACCTCCCGGTTTTAAATCTTACGCGCTTACCACTAGACCAAGGAAGCGGTCAGCGGTCACAATTTTTGGGGATCATGTAAAATGTGCTTAATGAAAAAATATTATCAAAAGCGTCTCCATGATATGTCTCACCCCGCCCACCTGTCAGTATCAACAGGTCATAAATACGCGCGCGCCGCGAGCGTGTGTTCACTCTGTTTAGCAACTCTGTGACCAGTGAGTGACACCATAGACCAGTAAGTTTTTTTTTTAATTCTTATTTTACGATGAGGCATTGATAAACAATAAATCTAAAATAGAGCGCTTGCAGCTTGAGCTAGAGTGAAGGGGGTAACGAATGTATGGGAAATCGGGCACCGGTCGTATGCGACAATAGTTTTCTACGTTTAAATAAAAAACTGTTACTAGTGCAAAAGAATGCAACTGTCCCATTGAAGTGTGTGTATAGACTAATCTATTTAAAAATTATTGGGAAATTTTTTGGTCCCGTATACCTGTAAAATGTAAATCTATGTTTAATAAGAGGTAACTTTGATAATTTTTTCTCTGTTACAAAATTTAACCAATTGTGTAACGGCAACTGAAAATGAAACCCATATCATGAAGTGTCATATAGTCAAAAACTACTTTCCTAAGTCCTTTAAATTTTCAATAAAATCGAATCTCCTGTTCTTAATTTCCCAATGCCTCGTCTTAAGCCAATTTCGTGTTAATTACATAGGTACCTATCTATTTCAATATTTTTAAGCTATTTAATATTGAGCAATTTTTCCGTGATAGCAGAAAACAAATCAACAAAATTTTGAAAATATTTTATGCCTTTCAATGGAATTCAAAAATTAAGCTTTTCAAATCGTTTGTATATTTTGTTATTGTAAACTCAATTCAAAGTGGATTTTAAATATATTTGTTATATATATATTAATATGTGAAGCAAAAACTTTTTTATCCTTTTTACGAAAATTTCGCGAAATATATTCGCGATTCAGATACGTTGTCCTGTCCTAACTATGAATATTATATGCGATTTGGCATAATTATTTAAAAACTGACAGTTACGTCAAACGCTTTAAGCATTAGAAAAGTTTTATTAAATTTTCTAATGCTCCGCGCAACTTTTTAAATTCTTTCTTTCATAGGAACCTTCTCCAGATAATAACAAACACAACAAAAAAATAATCATCCAATGTGGTTCAGTCGTTCGGAAGTTATGCGCGTACATAACAAAAACCAAAAAGGAGGTTATCAAAGGAGGTTTCTTATAAAAATGCTTTAGATTTTCTTAAATTGTTTAAATGCCAGAATTGTATTCCTGCTTGCTTTTTCGATTTTACTAACGAGAAACATAATTTTAACAAAGACTACACGCTTTTATTTAAACCTAGATACCCACTTTTGTTAATAATTAAACTCTAACAATGAATGTAAAAATTAAGACGCGAAATCTTAAGAATTTTTTTAATTAATCCTTTTGTTTGCTATGTGCGTAGGTAGGTAAATGGTATGAGTCAGTTCAGAGTTTAGTTTAGTTTAGTCAACGCAATTATAAAACAAAGTCGTCCGTCATGTCCGTATGTTCGTGTTAATCTTAAAAACTACTGAACGGATTATTATGCGAGTTTCACTAATAGATAGAGTGATTAATGAGGACGTTTTAGGTATATAATTTGTCAACGTATTGTCAAAATTGGTTAAAATATAATAAAAATCATTGGAAGTGTCGGAAAAGTCAAGCCACTTGGGGGTTTTGACTTGGAAAACGATATTTAATCCCTTTGAGATATGACAAAACAATGCATGGTGACATATTCGTCTTTTATAGATGTACAAAAAAGTTCTTGGTGTTAGATTACTATATCCATTCTATATTTTATTAGCGGTATGAAGTTGGCCGTGTCAGCTAGTTAAATAATAATTGTAAATATACACAGATAAATATAAATGGAGTGTCTGTTTGTAATATTAAAATAACCGCTTTTTACTAAATGCATATGGAGTATACATAGATATACCAAAATATTTTTTTTTTAATTTTGACGGAACTTTCACTGGTAACTGATGTAATGAGGAGTAAATTAGGTTACTTTTATTTTAGAAACTAGTAGACCCCGCGAACTTCGTATCGCGTCAAAGTTCCGAATAATAAAGTGTCACCTATAACGTCATTCCATAGAAAATGTATGAGGAAAATGTTTTCTTTTATTTTATTTTTTCGAAAATTTTCCAAATTTTTTTCTCCTTAAGAACCATCCTTGTACTTCAAGGAATATTATAAAAAAAGAATTGGCCAAATTGGTCCAATTGGTTGAGTTATGCGCTTACCAACACATTTTGCGATTCATTTTTATATTATAGAATTAATATAAATAAATAATAAAAAAATAACTTCCGCTCGAAGTGTATAATACATATCTATTATTTTGCTGTTCGCTATTTAACTCTGTTTATAGGCATAACATCACGTTACGACGAAATTAACGCGGGTGAAACCAAGGGGCACAGTTAGTTTGTTATAAATATACGCGCTTAATACGTTCATACTTTTATTTAAATATGTTATTCTCGTGAAGTTCCAACGTAAAAGATTTTACACAAAGGTTTCTAGTAATATATCCTATATGTGTAAAAAGTGTGAACGTCCAAAACGACGTAAAATATTGGAAAGTTTAGCCCTAGACTCGAGAGTACCTATTAAGGGGATTGTGAAGCTATACATTTTCATACAAAAAGCGATAACGTTTTTCCCCCGTTAACGTTTTTGGAAATGTTGTAGATAAAATGAATAACTAGGTCCGTACGTTTTTATTTTAAAGAAATATTGCGTATGATAGAAGTTATTAGCATCTAAATATCTATATTTTTGAATTAGAATCTTCCTCGAGCGTTTTTATTTTTTTTAATTAAACTAAACTGAATTACTAAAAAAGAAAAACGTACCGACCTAGATTAAGGTGTACAGAAAGAGATCAAAATTGTCTCATTTGGTAAATGTTTAGGGGGGTGAAAATGGACCCTATCGCACGCCTTATTTTTAAATACCTACTAGCGCCGCGTATAGCCACTTCACAATCCTCTTAATATCGGAAAATAATATTCACCACTTACCCAGCTAGGGCAGACGGCTTCCAGAAAGCCAATCCTTTCTACCCTGGATGAGTCTTTTAACCTCGCTCCAAGTCTTGCTAACTTTTGCTTCAGATGCTTCGAATTGCGAAGACAGGTGGAATAAAACCAATGTGCACTACATTCAAAAAAATTAGTTTCATTTCGAAAAACATTTAACAAAAAAGTAGTACAAAATAAAGATTTTCACGAATTACGTATTGTGATTTGTGATTTAATAAAACTGACAAAAGTTCTTAATTGATTGCTTTCTAATACTTTATGTCAGTTGTCATTTATCAATTTCGATTGTTAAAGCAAAAAGGATTTATTCGACCACAGACTACAATAGCTTTGTTATATTAAATTGATTGCTTCTTAAAAGCTTTTTACATTAAAAAAAAGTTTGTTTATAATGAAACTAAAACGTAAAAATAACTAGAATAAAAAAATGCGTGTATGTCTTTGGTCTGTTTGTGATATTCTAGCTCCTAAATGTATGGGCTGATTTTGACGCGGTTTTTTTTAAAGGCTACTTATTCTAGATGATTCTTAACTACAATTTATGAAGTTCATCAATTCATGAGATTGGACTTACAGCGCATCTAAGTTAGCAAATTTTAAATTTAAACTGTCACGTTCCTTATTATAGTGTTGCCATGCGTGAAAATAATATCCGACGCGTTTTGAATGCTCGCCTTTGATTTGAGAACATAAACTGACTAAACTTTGAATACATAATCACGTAATTTTAACTAACTTACCAATTTATTAACTCAACGAAATTTCTTAGAGATTGGGTGTGTCTGTCAGTGGCATCTTAGCCTGGCCGCATACACACGTTTTCCGTATTCGATTTTCTAATGCGGAAGACCGCTTACGAGATGGACAGACGACATCATTAAAACGGCAAGCCCGAGCTGGATGCAGACAGCACAAGATAGAGATATCTGGGCTTCTTTGGAGGAGGCCTTCACCCGAAAAGGGCTTGTAGATTAAGTATTATTCATTTAAACAAACAAACTAAACAGAAAGCTCTGTTATTATTATTTTTTGCAAGAAATAAAAAGGCTTTTTATTTTATTTATTTTATTATTATGTTGATAAAACTCTTTGGCAAATAATTTGCAATAATGCATTAATTACGACCAAATTTGATTACCATAAGTGAATTCACTTGTTTCTTGAGTGCGATGAGTAAACACGTTTAGCAGATAACTTTTGTATGTACCCTCAAATATAAACTCAAAAATGTATGTTGCCTAATTGTAGGTATTATTCTGTACTATAAAATAAACTTAAGAAATTAAATGCAAATGCTACACTTAAGCTTGCATAAAGTTGAAATTTTTGTGTATTGTCATAATAGTGTATCTAGTTACTTAGTTTTAAGTACCTATTTATGTTAACACGTATTTATAAAATTATCGCTATAAGTTTTTCGATTAAGCGCTTAGCTTAAAAAACATTGTAAAAGTTTGTTTGTACGTCCTAGGATTAAACTAACACTGGGAATTGTACTATAAATTTTTTATTATAATTTAATAAAGATGTTTTGAAATTGAAAAATTTGATTACCATAAAAAAGGTTATAATGAGTCAATCTTAAAAGATAGACATATACTGTCCCGGACATTTTTGTAGATCATTTGAAGAGTAATAATTCTTTCATACATATTTTTTGAGTAACTTGAACCGTTTACGCAGCGCACGCAAGGGAAGCCCTCGAATTTGGGTAATTTTACTGTTTTTGCCACATTTTTCACTGATGCTTCGTTCCTATTGATCGCAGCGTGATGTTATATAGCCTCAAACTTTTCTCGATAAATGGTCTATCCAACACAAAAAGAATTATTCAATTCGAACAAGTAGTTCCTGAGATTAGCGCGTCCAAACAAACAAACTTGCTATTACTAATCGGTCCATATATTTTTGAGTTGTAAATAGTGTTAATAACCCGACTTTGTTTAGAAGAAACTAACTATGCCCTTTGGTTTCACCCGCGTTAATTTCGTCCGTGAGCCTATAAACAGAGTGAAATAGCGAATAGCAAAATAATAGATAGATTTGTATTATATACTACGTCCGTGCGAAATAGTTATTTTTTTATTATTTATTTATATTAATTTTTAAAATAAAAGTAGCCTAAGTTACTTCTTATTACATCAGCTATCTGCCAATGTCTCGTCAAAATTAAAATAAAAAAATGTGATTTTAGTATATGTACCATGTTACATCCATGCATTTAGTAAAAACGGTTATTTTAATATTTCAGACACTCCAATTTTATTAATCTGTATAATTTTTTTTAACTCATAAAATTTATGTATGTTTATTAAATATTTACAATAATGTACTTAAATATATATATATCTGTATAAATAGATATAGAATATTATTATGTTAGGGGATTCTTAATTGCCTAAATTAAGCTTATATGTTAATAAATCAGAGTTAAACGAGTCGTTAAACATTTAAACTCAGTTTAACTGTTAATTGAATGCGATTAAACAATTGAAATAGCCGAAGCCGTAAAGATCTTTCCCAGTTTTATTATTTTGAATCGTGGATTCGTAAATTATTAAATTAAATGTAAGCTAAATTATTATAAATAATTAATACATGCCTTTATAAGTCCGTAGACCGCCTCCTTGGTCTAGTGGTAAGAAAGTGGTAAAAAAAGAAAAAAAAAAGCGTTACAACCGAGAGATCCTGGGTTCGATTCCCAGTTGAGAACGGTCTGGCAGGACATAAAAGGCTGATCACCTACTTGCTCCTAAAGAAAAAATCGATCAGTGAAACAGATCTGCCCCATACCCCACTAGGGGACACGGGATTTCACTTTTTTATAATGCCGGCAACCATGGACGGCAGAACGCTTTTTATAAGTGAGCCCGTTTGTTTCCTATTTCATTTAAAAAGTTGAAATCTCCTAAATGGATAAAAAAATCCATCTCAAGCAGTAACTTAAACAAAAAAATCGACTTCAAATTGTAACTCTAAAACTACTGAAAAGATTTAGATGAAATTTAACCACACGGGAAGCTAGGTTTAGGTTTAAAGACATTTATTCTTACTAAAGATTACACTAACATAACATGAGAATACTTTAGAATAATTAAAATTAAGTAGTTCGCCATCGCACAAAAAAATTAGTATGTAAAAACAAAACAAAAAAAACAGCTTCAGCTTTCAAACAAAAAAAGAATCATCAAAATCGGTTCACCCAGTCGAAAGTTCTAACAACAAACATTAAAAAAATACAGTCAAATTGAAGACCTTTTTTGAAGTCGGTTTAAAAAGGCCGCATCGAAATCGATTCATCCAGTTAAGAGCTAACACACACACAGCTAATCCTAATTAATTCATCAATTCCATATTCAAAGCTTATTTTAGTAAAAAAATAAAATGCGTAATTTTTAAAAACATGTTTTCTATCTGACCCATATTAAACGGCTGTATTATTTTGCATAAAAATGGAAATAGGAAAACTAAGATACGTTTTGATCATACAATAGTCTTGTTAAGGCCTACGTACGCCTGATCGAATGGATTGGCTAGGGATGGGATGCAGGTATCGATAAAACTTAAAAACTATTATTTTGTTCGATTCGAATAGTCAGAAATACTGATGACGGAATTTTCAATTTAACAATAATAAATAATTTGTCTAGCCTATTAATAATTTTAATGCAAAGAAATTATTACTTTGACTCTAGCAATACATTTATGAAAATCAGTATTATATAATTTAAGTATCATTGTTTCTCTTAGTGTTATGTTGTTGCTTTAACCGACTTCAAAAGGAAGTACTCAATTCAATGTTGTTTTTTATATTTGTTACCTCAGAACATTCAACTGGGTGAAATCGAGGATTCTTTTGAAAGCTGGTGTTTTTCCCATTTAAATTTCATCAAAATCTTTTCATCATTCAGTAGTTTTAGAGTTACAATTTGAAGTCGCTTTTTTTAATTTTAATATTTTTTTTTTTTATCTGTATTTGTATCTGTCTCAAAAAACAGTTGTCGCACATTTTATGAAAATCATTATGAATTTCGGATATATTTAAATAAATTGAAATATATTGCAAAAATTGAGGCCGCTATGGACTATAATAATAACTGTTTTATACTATTCTTTAAATTAAATTTATCAAACGCTTTCAGTTTCAGAGAATAACAGTTATTAATCATTGTTTTTTGTAGTAATAAGTAAATAAAATATTAAGAGACCACAGGAAACCCGAAAGCTGGCTCATATTTCGGCCAACGCGTTAGTATAGCAATACAACGCGGTAATGCAGCCAGTATTTTGGGTACGCACCCCAACGGCTTTGATGAGCCTTTTGTATTTTTGTAAATATATTTAAGTACATTATTGTAAATATTTAATAAATTTTATTTGGTGTGTAAATAAAACATAATTAAATATTAAGGAAAGCACAAATCACTGAAATTTACAAATTAAATTTTTAAATAAGCAACATGACAGTTTTATTCCCTTGTTGAATTATACATGAATTATTTATCAACACTATTAACGTCTTGATGAAAAAAATCATTGAACGTCGATGAAACTAAAAAGCGACATTAAAAAGAGACAGAAACATAAATTCATTAGATTTAACGTGGGAGAGAATGAGATAGGAAGCATTATACAGTGTTTCTTAAAATCTTTGAAGGTTTCACTTCAACCACGTGTAAATTTATGCTATTTTTTTATTTATAGTAAGTTCCTAGGTATAATGATATATTATTATATGAATCATAATGGAAGAAGATGGGGAGGCCTATACCCAAAAGGAATCTGTCTCCACAAATTAGACTGAGATATAGATAAATAAATAAAGAATACAGAAATAATTTAGAAATTTTAACTTAAGTGTAAAAAAAAACAGAAATTAGATATAAGTTACTTAAATTAGATAACATATTGTAAATAACTGTTAAATTGTGGGATGGAAATAAAGGCTTATTTATGTATTTATTATAAGTTCATATACAAATTTTATTTTTTTACTTTTCAATCCGTTTTGAGGTCGGTTTTATTTTTTATTTAAAATCAATTTATCGAGAATATAGCTACTGAACAATGAACATAGTGTAACGGAGGAGACCCTGGCCAGCACCCACAAAATGTCTTTGGCCGCGATGAAATTTATCGATAACATTGAGTCACACTACACGGTACAACACTAGACGGTAAACGCTCCGTGATTCACCCTTAACCATTATGTCGGTTTAATATTGAAAAAAAACATCAATTTTCATATGATAACATTTATCAATATGTTTTGGTTATTTTAGGATTTACCAACGCAAAAATGGCGTAGGTGCACGTTAATTATCGGATACTGTTTTTATTAATTTATACCGACGCAAAATAATCATAACATAATTTTAATTTCAATTCCAAAATTTTACAAAAATTATAAAATTCTCCCAAGGCAATCAAAATTGATATTTGCTTTGTATCTATCACCTAAAACGTCATTCCATACAAAATGTATGAGGAATCTTCATAAGCATTTTTAGGGAAATTTTGACGCTCTTACTCTCTGAAACTGAAAGCGTTTGATAAATTTAATTTATAGAATAGTATAAAATAATTATTATTATAGTCCATAGCGGCCTCGCTTTTTGCAATATATAACAATTTATTTAAATATATCCGATATTCAGGTGTATGATTTTCATAAAATGCGCGTCAGCTGGTTTTTGAGATCGTGGATTGAATTAGTGGAGTAAAGAAACAAAATTAAATATACAGTTATAATATCCACTAAATAGTGCTAAAGTCTCTAGCGGCCTCCAAATTTGAAATACTTATCAAATTTTTATAAATAAAATCCCAATCATAACGATAAAATTACAAAAAGCGATCAAATTTAAGTGACAATTTCTGTTTGTTGTATTAGTATTTTTACGCAAAATTTATATCTTAATACTAGCTGCTACCCTTATCACTTAGGGGTATGAAAAATAGATAGTAGCCGATTCTCAGACCTACTGAATATGCATATAAAATTTGGTAAAAATCAGTTAAGCCGTAAGGAGTAAGGTAACTAACATTGTGACACGAGAATTTTATATACCTATAAGATTTTTTAGTTCATGACACAGATATTGCATACTAGCTGACCTGGCGAAATTCGTACCGCCAATAAAGGAGAGAATGGGTTAGCTAATATAGTTGGCTGGCCAAAAGGTAGATATATATTCTTTCATACATATTTTTTGGGTAACTTAAACAGGCAGCACTCGCAACGGAAGCCCTCAAATATGGATAATTTTTCCCGTTTTTGCAACATTTTTCACTGATGCTTCGCTCTTATTGGTGAGCGTTGTATAGCTTAAAACCTTCCTCGATAAATGGACTATCCAACACAAAAAGAATTATTCAATTCGAACCAGTAGTTCTTGAGATTCATGCATTCAAACAAACCAACTTTTTCAGCTTTTTAATATAAGTCTAGATAATTTGTAACTTGCATTAGAATGAGAAGAGTTGACGTGTTTTGATAGGTTGTCAAGAGATGGCGCTATCTGTACTTGTAACGCGCTTTCATTGTATTTCACGTAACGGATAAAGTAATGTCAAGATACGTAATTAGTTAGAATTGAAGGTTCATGAGTTTAATTACATTAATTAATTTTTGGCGGTCTGACGTTGCTCAGACTTTATAAGAGGTCTTATTTTACCGTCGTAATTTCAAATTTGTACTAAATGTCAATTTTGACTTTTATCATTTTTGACCTTCTTATTCCCTGAAATTGAACGAATTTAGCTTATTATAGCTGGCTCATATTTCGGCCAACGCGTTAGTATAGCAATACAACGCGGTAATGTAGCCAGTATTTTGGGTACGCACCCTAACGGCTTTGATGAGCCTTTTGTATTTTTGTAAATATATTTAAGTACATTATTGTAAATATTCAATAAATTTGTTATTTAGCTTATATAATGTAACTAGCTGACCCGGCGAACTTTATTCGGCCTTAAAGGCTTAAGGCAATAACACATGATCACATTTTTTACTTTTTGAACCGGCAGAGAGTATTTATATTCCTTGCTTTGAACGAATGCATCAACCGGTAAGACTTTTTTTTTAAATATGCTCAGCTGGCAGTTGCGTTTTGTTATACCACGTTTTATGTCACGTCACACGGGAACTAATTATTCAATTCGAACAAGCTCGCGTTCAAACAAACAAAGTCTTTCAGCTTTATAATATTAGTAAGTATAGATTACTTAAAAAAAAAGTTTAAGCTTAAAATTATTTAATAAATGCTTCGTGTTAGTTCTTTGATAGAGCAGTTGTATGAGAGTTGTTAACGCAATTTTGTAATAGGGCTCATAGGATGATTGTGAAGTGTCGAAACGTGGCGCGAGTAGGTATTTAAAGAAAATGCTATCTCTTTCATACCTTTGCCTCACTCCGGGCGTGCGATAGAGAGAGTTGCAAGTCTTAGAGGCATTCCTACATTTCCTTTTTGAAATAGTTTCGGGCGATAACGTTTTCACCCTCCTAAACATTTACGAAAAGAGATAATTTTGGACTCTTTAGATTCAGTACACCTTAATCTACGTCTGAACGTTTTTCTTTTTTAGGTAATTCAGTTTGGTTTAATTTCAAAAAATAAAAACACTCGAAGAAAATTTTAAGTCAAAAGTTAAGATATTTAAATGCTTATAACTTCTATCAAACGCAATATTTCTTTAAAATAAAAACGTACGGACCTAGTGTTTAATTTTATTTACAACATTTCCAAAAATTTTGAAAATTAGACTGTTTATGGCGGGAAAAACGTTATCGCTTTTTGTATGAAAATTTACAGCTTCACAATCCTCTTAATTAACAATACAAAGGAACACAATTGCAAAAATCAATTCAACATCGTTGCAAAATTGCATACAAACACAAAAATATAGCCAAAATACTGTCAAGTCGAGCTCCTCCTTTTCCAAAGTGGTTAAACCTTTAATAATAGCAGAGTACCATGCCACAAGGAATAATTTTTTAAAATATTTTTAATTTTCAAAGATAATTATTAGATAATTATTATATTTTAAAGTTTTTTCTTTTCCAAATTGTTATGCTATAATATTCTTAGTTATTTTAGTTAATTTCAGTTTTTCATTTTAATATTTAGTTTTTATTTTCTTATTAAATATTTTATGTAATATTGTATACATAAATTATATTTTAAAGCAAAAAATAACCTTTTATAATTAGTTTATGAACTAGGTCGTGTGTTAGAATTAGTATCAAGTCCTCAACTATTAACTTATACAGCTATTAGTTAATTGATAGCGAATCGAGAGCTTTACAAACAAGGCGTAATTTAAATTCAAACAGACCGACATTGTCATTTTATTATGCTGTCATAACGAGCGATAGATATACAAGCAACCCGACCCAGCTTTGCATTTACTGCGGACTGCATGAATTTATTAACAACTAGTTTATCCGGCGAATTTTGTACCGCCAATATCCTTAAAAGGTACATTTATGCCATCAAGGACTTTTTGTGCATCTATAATAGAGGAATATCCCAGCATGAATTGTTTTGTTATATCTCAAAGGGATTAAGGCAGCGTCTTCGATGAAAGCTCTCAGATACGTTGTCCTGTCTTAACTATGAATATTCAATTCGAATTCGCATAATAATTTAAAAACTGACAGTTGTGTCAAACGCTATAAGATTGCATTAGAAAAGTTTTTTAAATTTTTTAATGTTCCGCGCAGCTTTCTTAATTCTTTCTTCCATAAGAACCTTCTCCAGTTAATAGCAAACACAACAAAAAAAGAACTATCCAATTTGGTGCAGTCGTTCGGTAGTTATGCGCGTACATTACGGTGATTCATTTTTATTTATATAGATTTTTTGATATTTATCACTACATAGTATAAAACAAAGTCGCTTTTTCTGTCCCTATATCCATTTGTATGCTTAAATCTTTTAAACTACGCAACGGATTTTGATGCGGTTTATTTTAATTTTTAAACCATATATATAAAAACCTTCCTCTTCAATCACTCTATCTATTAAAAAAACCGCATCAAAATTCGTTGCGTAGTTTTAAAGATTTTGGCATACAAAGGGATATAGGGACAGAGAAAGCGACTTTGTTTTATACTATGTAGTGATTAGAACTAAACTTAAAATAATATAATATAATAAAATAAACTTCATAAAAATGTAAATTAATTTAAAACAAAATCAGTATAGACACAGAGACCCACGCCACTATGCGTTGAGTTCAAAAATAAACTAATTTTAAAATGTTTGCAAACGCCATAATTCATAAACCCGTATCTCAAGTTTTAATAACTTTATGAAAATTAAGCAGTTACCGTTAACTGCTTAATTTTCAAGTCTTTGTAACTTCATTAACTACACTTTGCATACGGATTCACTTGTTTTCGAAAGTTTTAAGATCTATACATAAAACAAAGTCGATTATATTTATAACTCAAAAACGGCTGGTCCGATTTAAATGTGCTCTGTTTGGTTGGATTCATCTAATCGAATAACTATCAAAAGTATAGAAAAATCCACGAAAGTTTTCATGAAGAGAATCCGTTTACTCATACATTTTCAATAGAATGTTGTTTTGCAAAATTGAAGCGATACGAAATTCGCGGTGTATAAATAAATAATTATATTCTTATGAAATAATATCTATTCGGGAAAATGATTAGAATTTCACGTCAAACAATTTGATTTAGGATTCGAATTCCAGGGGAAAAATTAATGAATGTGTAGGCATAGTAAGCTGACCTTCTTGATTGTTAAAGAAAATCAGTAATAATAATTGGGACAATTCACATACATCTGATCCCAAAGTAGCTGAAGCACTTGTTATGGTAACTAGAAACGAGGGTACCACAATAAATACATAAGTTTATTAACAATAAAGACTCGGAAACAAATATTTTTGCTTATCACAAATAAATGCACAATATGATTTGCCGATTGATTAATGCGCCGGCCATTTTAGAGCCGAATGGCATTATACGCAGTGATGGCAGGCGTCCTGATGGTATGACACTGGTTGCTTGGAGTCGTGGTAAGGCGCTTGTGTGGGACGCTACTTGCGTCGACACACTGGCGTCTTCGCATCTCCATGCTACTTCCGTGGCTGCTGGTGGCGCGGCATCGATTGCAGAAAGCAACAAAAGGCGAAAACATGAAAGGCTCATGGATTCTTATATTTTCGTTCCTTTTGGAGTAGACTTTGGGTCCATGGGGGCCAGAAGCGCGTCGATTGTTTAAAGAGATCCACGCTTAGTTGAGAACACAGGAAACCCGAAAGCTGGCTCATGTCGGTCAACGCGTTAATATAGCAATACAACGCGGTAATGTAGCCAGTATTTTGGGTACGCAGCCCAACTTTGATGAGCCTTTTGTATTTTTGTAAATACAATTAAGTACATTATTGTAAATATTTAATAAACACAGTTAATAAATTCACCGGGATTCGAACCCGGGACCTTTTGCTGCAGAAGTTTGATACACTACCAATTGTGCCAATCGCTCGTCAGTAATCTCGTTGTGGCTTGTGGTAAATGGGAGTTGGGACATATTATTATTAAACCCATTTATTTCCTGCAACTTTAAATAACAATTTTTTCGTGTCAATTTCTGTTATTAAGATCGCGATTAAGATGTTTTTAAAAGAATATATTTTAAAGAACCCTTTCATACATATTGTTTGGGTAGGTAACTTGAACCGTTTACGCAGCGCACGCAACGGAAGCCCTCAAATATGGATAATTTTCCCCGTTTTTGCAACATTTTTCACTGATGCTTCATTTCTATTTGTTGTAGCGTGATGTTATATAGCTTTTGTACTAAATCTGAATTTTAGCACAGTTTGATTGTGCCATTTGATGTAATGGATTGTTTATTTTCTAAGGCGTATTGAACAAGCTTTTCCCCTCTTTCGCTTTTTCCATATCCAAATTTTCCCATAGCTAAATTTTCTTTAGTTTTCTTTTAGCCTACTTGTGCATTGAATTCTCCGATACTAAAAACATTTTCTCCTACTTCGTTTTCTGCTGCTTACAATGAATGGGGCCATATACTACATCTGTAAAGCCACGCGGAGTCGCAAGTCATTCAAATCCAATGACCCCTGGGTGGAGCAAAGGGCGTTTATTGTGCTCCACCATTTCGTCCCTTCTTTGGCCTTGCTAACGTCAAAGTCCAGGTCTCCAGGACTGCTTTTGACGGCCACGCTTTCTTCATCTGCGTGTTCCAATCGAGGGCTTGCAGAGGAATATGATAGAACCTCGTCGAAGTGTGTGATCTTTCCAGCTCTTTTCGTCTTTTGATCTGCTTGATATTTCTTCACAGCGCTCCAGGAGTTGAGAGTTGCTGATTGTCTCAGGCCAGAAAATTATGCCAAAAGTCGCAAATGCTTATATAACATGAAATTAATAAAACGCACCGAAAAATCTATAAAAACGATCAAATAATTAAAAAATCATTACGGATTAGCGTATCTTAGTGAAAGTAGGTTGAAATTACATCTTTTTCCAATATTACCACTCATGGCGTGACTAATGCTAAATATATTTACTCACTATTTGTGCCCCTTGGTTTTACCCGCGTTAATTTCATCGTAACGTGATGTTGTAGTCTATAAATAGATTAAAATAGCGAACAGCAAAATAATAGATATGTATGTATTATGTAATTCGTCCGCGTGGAAGTTATTTTTTATTATTTATTTATATTAATTTCTAAAATAAAAGTAGCCTGAGTTACTCCTCATTACATTAGCTATCTGCCAGTGAAAGTCCCGTCAAAAACTGTAAAAAAATGATATTTTGGTATATGTACCGTGTATACATCGCCATTTAGTAAAAAGCGGTTATTTTAATAATATAACAGACACTCAAATTTTATTTATCTGTATAGATTACAAAATATTATATAAGACTAGCTGACCCGGCAAACGTTGTTTTGCCATATTAATTTTTGGGGTTGGCTACCCTTATCACTAAGGAGTATGAAAAATAGTAGCCGATTCTCAGATCTACTGAATATGCATATAAAATTTGGTAAAAATCAGTAAAGCCGTTTCGGTGGATTAATTAATATTGTGACACGAGAATTTTATATTTATTATATACATTGTATAGCTGAGCACAATATCTCGGTCACGTTAGCTTGCAACACAAATGTTGCAGTTAATTGCCGATAGATGGCGCTGATGCGAATTGAATCGCGCTATCGTTGTACCTTCATACGAACGTAAGAAGCTTTCATAGAGCACCTAACGTATCTTTGAAATCGCTACTTAAGAGTTAAGAGTAATATTTGATTTGACAAATTTTTGGAATAGTTCGATGTTCTTCGGACTACATAAGTCATAAACGATCAGTCATCACTATCAGACGTACTAATATATAAATAAAATCGAATCACCGAGTTTTATGTATGTACGCGCATATCTTCCGAATGACAGCGCCAAATTGGATAATTCTTTATTGTTTTGTTATTGTCTGGAGAAAGTTCTTATGAGTAAATAATTAAGAAAGTTGCGCGGAACATTAGATAAGTAATATAAGAAAACTTTTCTAATGTAAACTTATTGCGTTTGACATTTGTCACTTTTTAAATGATTGTGCCAATTCGAATTCAATAGTCATAGATAAGACATGATAACATATATGGGAGCTTTCATCGAAGACGCTGCTTAATCCCTATGAGATATAACAAAACAGTGCATGATGGGATATTCCTCTTTTATAGATGTACAAAAAAGTCCTTGATGGCATATATATACCTTTTAATGATAGCTTGCTATATTTTATTGGCGGTACGAAATCGCTTCTTTAGCTAGATTATAATAATTAAAAGTCAGTAGTTTAAATCGTTGAAATATTAATTATACTTATTTCAACGATTTAAATTTTTTAGGCACTGAAGTATGTAACTACATATAAGATATAATAGAGTAACTTATCGCACTTTGCCTCTTGCTTTTTTTGCCTCTGTAAATGAAAAAATGACATTCATAGGGACTGCAGCTACGAATAATAATACATATGTATAAAAGTGTAACTTGAACTCAAAAATGGCACCACACAAATATGTACCTAGGTACATATTTGGTTTCTTGTGATTGGTCACATTGCCTTGACGCGACCAGTGATTGGTCACATTGCCTTGAAACTACCAATCACGTGCAAACGTACTGACGTTGTTGTACGCGTTGGTGGGTTCATTTTTAAAGCGCTATTTCAAAAACAGACTTCAAATTGTAACTTGAAATTTATGAAATTTAAATGGGACCAGACGAAGCACCAGCTTTCAAACAAAAATGGGATCATCAAAATCGGTTCACACCGGCGAAAGTTCTGAGGTAACAAACATAAAAAAAAACATAACGTCGAATAATACAGTATACAATCTGATATAGCGCCATCTTTTATAAGTTAGTACTAACATAAAACTGTTAGAACATTTTGAAATGGCACCGTTGTCTAGTAGATTTAAAATATAAAATCTAGATGGCAATTATTTCTAACATCGCATCTATTATAAACATCGCATTATCTAGAAAATCCATTTTTTCTCACATAAAATATGTTCTCACAGAGTCACAGATAAATAAAATTGGAGTGTCTGTTTGTAATATTAAAATAACTGCTTTTTACTTAATGATGGATGTATACACGGTACCTACATATACCAAAATAACATTTTTTTTTACAATTTTCGGCGTAACTTTCACTGACAGATAGCTGATGGAATAAGGAATAATTTAGGCTACTTTTATTTTAGTAATCTTTTATTTTTTATTAAATATTTACAATAATGTACTTAAATATATTTACAAAAATACAAAAGGCTCATCAAAGCCGTTGGGATGCGTACCCAAAATACTGGCTACTGGCGTCGTATTGCTATACTAACGCATTGACCGATATGAGCCAGCTTTCGGGTTTCCTGTGGTCTCAACTAAGCGCGTTGATATCTTTAAACAATCGACGCGCTTCTGGCCCCCATGGACCCAAAGTCTCCACTCCAAAAGGAACGAAAATATAAGAATCTATGAGACTTTCATATTTACCCCTTTTATTGCTTTCTGCAATCGATGCCACACCACCAGCAGCCGCGGAAGTAGCATGGAGATGCAAAAATGCCAGTGTGACGACGCAAGTAGCGTCCCACACAAGCGCCTTACCACGACTCCAAGCAACCGCCAACCAGTGTCATACCATCAGTATTATTATTCATCACTGCGTATAATGTCATTCAGCTCTAAAATGGCCGGCACATTAACGGAGACAAACTCCCTTCGGATAACAACGTTGATGCTGGAGTGGCGAGAAAAACGAAGTATTTTAATGCATATCTATTATTATTTTCCTGTTAGCTATTTTACTCAGTTTATAGGCTATACAACGTCATGTTACGACGAAACGTGGGAGAAACTGTGGAACACAACTAGTGTATATTAAAATTAAGCATAGATTATTGTACTCCCATACTCCATTTAATAATTATTATCAAGAAGAAAAAATGACTCTACTATCTATAATAGCGCCATCTGTTATCAATTTGAACTAACATACCACAACTTTTAGAACATTTTTAATTGGCACTGTTGTCTAGACTCTAGTAAATTTAAAATAAATAATCTAGACGGCGATAATTTCTACGTTATCACTTATAACTCCCGGATCTGAAGATTATAAAATAGGATATGTCATAAATCGATGAACTTCTAATTTTAACAAGTTTTATTCGCAACAAATGGTAGCCTATGTCCTTTCCCAACGTCTAGTCTATCTGTGTACAATTTCATCATCGGTTCAGTGATTTCGGCGTGAATGCGTAATTTACAGTTACTTCCGCATTAATATTAGAAGGGATATACTTAAAATTATTTTATTCCAGTGATCCGGTTAACTCTCGCGTTCCTTCTGCTGGCAACACTGGCGTATGGTCAGTACCCACGCCCGCGACGTCCAGAACGCTTCGACACGGCTGATAAAATTTCCAATTACCTGAAGGAGTTGCAGGAATATTATTCTGTGCATGGCAGAGGAAGGTATAAACTCGCAAATGTATCAATGGTTGTACAGCCCTTTATCGTCTCCCTCTAGGAAAGTCCCCTATTCCTTCCTGTTTCCGGCCTTCTGTTTCCCCAGTACTTAGGTAAGGTCCTTAGTAACTCCTTACCACCAGCACAGCCTTCCGGGTTCTTCTCCCATCACCGAGTTTAACAAGCACTAACAGGCATTTGGCGTAATTATACTTTTTATGGGGAACAATTTTGCCATATTTAACATTTAATGTTCCGCTTTTATTGGTCGAAATGTGATGTTGTCTATATAGATAAATAAAATTGGAGTCTGTTTGTAATATTAAAATAACCGCTTTTTACTAAATGCATCCATATGCATTTAGTAAAAAGCGTTTATTTTAACATCCATATGTATGTACACGGTACACCAAAATAACATTTTTTATAATTTTTGATGGGACTTTGGATAGCTGATGTTATAAGGAGTAAGTTAGGCTTTTTTAGAAATTAATATAAATAAATAGTAAAAAATAACTATTTCGTGCGGACGAAGTACCTAAATATCTATTCTTATTTTGCTATTTTATTCTGTTTATAGACTATAAAACATCACGTTACGATGCATTAACGCGGGTGAAACCAAGGGGCACAACTAGTCTTTAATAGTTATTCTGCTATACGGATTAGACGAATTCAAAAAAATAGAGATCAAAATCGGTCATTCGTTCTTCAGTTATAAATAGTGTAAAATGCGTATTAAAATGACGGGCGAATTTAATTCGATGATTTTTTTCACAGATATGGGAAACGACAAATGCATATAGCCGACGCATCCGTCATATTTAAGGAAATTCCGTTTTTTGAGCACAACGACGACTTATTCAAAAACTTGGGTTATAAGAAATAGGCCATATACTAAAGAAATTCTTTGTGCCAAAACTTTCTCGCAAAATGGCGCGAAACTGATATACGTTATCATAAATAATTTAAATGTGTTGCCATCATTCAGAGCATATATCTCTCTCATTTAAAAGAACTAAACAAAAACTAATAAATAAAAATAATTAAAGCTATCTTCAAGAAAATTATTTAAATAATTATTTATTATAATTTAATATCATGTTTAACATTAAATATAACAAAGTATCTGTCTGTACTTTGTATCTTTATGGGTTTTTGTGTAAATTACTCAATTTATTTGTCATTGAATTATATAGTATCTGTACTAATTTAAATAATTTTAATGTTGGAAACATTTAAGCGATTCTAGTCAATTCTTTCCGTCTACAATCTAGTCATTAAAATTTTAAATAATTTTCAGGCTGGGTGAAAATTAGGTACCTACTTTTATGATAATTATGTAGATTACATTTTAAAAATAAATTACTTGAGCAGTGATTTAGTTGTTTTATTTACATAACAGCTTATTTAAAAAACTAAACATAAGGTGGTTCGATCAGGTCCCACAAAACTCGAGAGATGGCGCTACTTTTTCAAATTTCTAGTTTTTATTCTTTTGTGAAATTATCTTTGTATTTGTGTAAATTAAAATGTTTCGAATATTAATATATATATATATATATATATATACGTATTTTTAACCGACCTTCAAAAAAACCAAAAAGGAGGTTATCAATTCGACATGTATTTTTTTTTTTTTTTTTTTCCGATGTTCCGCTCGTACGTCGCCATTTGTAGACCGATTTGGATGAGTGAGGTGTCAAACGATAGGGTAACTCGTCGAAGTGGTCCCATTTTTTTTTAGAATTTTTACGATCAATAGTTTTCAGCATATTGAAAGAATAGTTTCACAATCGGACGAGAAATCGCTGAATTCCGCGCGACCATGTCGTGCTTATTTGCTTATACCTCTATGATTTATGAATCCTTATCGATGAATTAGATGTTATTCGATTTAGTATTAAATTTTCAACAAGAGATAATAAAAATCAAGATAATTTGATTTATAGTTTTAGAGATATTGAGGTTATAAAATAAAAATTGAAAAATCTTCAATTAGTTTTAGCTTTAGCAATAGAGATGTCCATGTTATATTAAATATTTACTAATTATAATAAATTCATTTTATTTAAACTCATATTGTCAAGCTTTTGACGGAATTTTATGAAAATCTAAGCCATATATTTGATGTTATGGAGCAAAACTTGTCAACAGAGAAAAACATGTCATACGTTATTGTTTACGCGTCCAGTTTAGATCTCTATAGCTCGATGTAATATCAGTTTATATCGACGACTTATATACCATTTTATAAAACATTAAAAGGGTCATATATAATAGTAAAATAAATAAGGTAGAAGAAATACTTCTAGAGATAGAGAGAATATAGTAACTGAGTTCCTACGGGAAATCACAATGTGCGTTCACTTGCTTACTATAAAACACCATGAAAACTTAATTTATATGAACGATATTACTTAAATTTTTAGTATTAAACGATCCAGTTTTGCGTTTTATTATTTTCATTAATTTGAAAATATTAAATTAAATTAATCAAATTAGTTTTTAGTGTATAAGGTAAGCGTAAAGTCAGAGCGTCCATGTTAGTTTCGTTTTGATGGTATGATAACCAACTATACGGTTTAGAAGAGCCACTCAAAAGTATAAAATAAATTAATTTTAAACAAAAAAATAAAACCGACCTCAAAACGCACTGAAAAGTAAAAAATAAATTTTGTATTACAAATGAACTTACTATAAATAAGACGTAAATAATGTTTATAAATAAAATTCATCTAAAATTCTACAAGGGCATAAAACTTTCATGTTGTTTTTTGAAAGGCGGTGCCAAATATATAAATAAAGACTGAATGAATATTCCTGGACTTTAATAAAAAAATTAATTGAATGGCTTGTATCGCCTTTCAAAAAACAACATGAAAGTTTTATGCCCTTGTAGAATTTTAGATGAATTTTATTTATAAACACTATTTACGTCTTATTTATAGTAAGTTCATTTATAATACAAAATTTATTTTTTACTTTTCAGTGCGTTTTGAGGTCGGTTTTATTTTTTTGTTTAAAATTAATTTTATATTATTTATTTTTGGGACCTGATCGAACCACCTTAAGCCCAATTAACATAAAATGAAAAACTAGGTCCGTACGTTTTTATTTTAAAGAAATATTACGTATGATAGAAGTTATTTGCATCTAAATATCTATATTTTTGACTTAAAATCTTCCTCGATCGTTTTTATTTTTTTAAATTAAACTAAACTGAATTACATGGAATTACTAAAAAAAAATGTACATACCTAGATTAAAGTGTAAGTACTAAATCTAAAGAACCAGAATTGTCTCATTTTGTAAATGTTTAGGGGGGTGAAAAGTGGAAACGTAAGAAACTATTTTAAAAAGTAAATGTAGGTAATTATTGCCTCGACTTGCAACTCTCTATCACACGCCCCGAATGAGGCAAACAACATTGGAGGCAAAGCGGTATAAAACAGATAGAATTTTTTAAAATACCTACTCGCGGCCCGTATCGGCACTTCACAATCCTCTTACACCTAGTCTCAATGATACTATGCTACTCTATGTTTTACTAACGGCCGGACTCAATAACTTACCGTTAGTAAAGTGTAGATAGTAACCTAGGTAGCATTTAAGCTCCAGTTATGACGTCATGTGACGTCTCATATCTACAATTCGGTATCCCTAGTCCCTACCATGATTTAGTATTAGATAGAATTACTATCGCTGGATAAAGCGTCCCTCTGAAACGTTTCATTTTCAAACTTTGACTAACATCCTCCATGTGGTTGGAAAAATGCTTACATATTTCGATAATTAAACTCTAAGGCGCGGGTTAAGCAGAAGAGACGTGGCGAGGACGTGCGGCGGTGGCGGATAGTCAAAGTAACACAATATTAACCTTATAGTACGTAGCATAGCGTCGTTTTTTGTCGTAAAACGATTTCTCTGGAATTCTCGGGAAATCGGTGGACTTTATTATATATATAAAATACTCTTTGCTACTAGCTGATTGATGTCACTGTCATTCATATATATTGTCTGTTAATCTAATGTCTTGTTTTAAAACTGAATAAAGCCTTTATTTCTCAAGGTTTGTCTCTAATTATGTATCAGTTCCCGCGAAATCAAGCTCGAGAAAAATCGAGAACTCAAGAAATCATGTTCCGATATAGAAATCAAATGGCCGTTTATTGTGTTGGGTGGTGGCGTTGCACCCTTTGATCTCGCTGCAAGCGCGAAGAGCAGAAGAGCGCAGAGTTGTTACTTTTTGAACAGACTGAGAAGAGGTCACCTAATTTAGAATCGATGTACAAAGCATTGCTTTCAGTTAAGCCTACTTCAACTAAAAATGAAAGTGTTTTCAATTTCAGGAAATATAGTTAATAAAATAATGCTTTAAGCTATAAATGCTTTAGTTTTCTAAAGGCATATTTCATCAGACAGAGTAAGCTGACCTAATTGTTATCTCAGCTTGAGATTTTCCATTGATCTTGCAAAGTTTTCATTTGTTTATATTCTAATTAACATGCCATAAATGGTGCTATGATTGTAATTTAAGTATAATTTACATTTATTTTCTACCTTAATTTAAGATATTAACGGTTTCCTTTTATTAAATTTTTTTATTTTTATAGAAGCTATTTTTGTTTACAAGTTTTATGTTGATTTTTTTTCCATAACCAGCCAAAAATTGTGTTATCATTATAATTATGAGTCTGAATAATATCTTTTTTGTTTTTTTTTTAAAGTTAATTAGCTTATTAAGATTAATGTTTTTGAATATAATCAATAAAAGTTTTATAATTGATTTGATACTTTTATTTGAGAGGAAAATCACTGAATTTGTTGACGTTATTGGAATCAAATAATATGAGAAAACGTACGAAAATGTAAATTTCTCGACAACCCGAGAAGCCCCGAAAAATTAGCCCCGAGAATTCTCAAGACCCGAGAAATTGAAAAGCTCGAGAAATCATGAATTCTAATCAGAATCCATCGATAAATAAATATGTACCACTGAGTTAAATTTTTAAATTCTAGATAATAGTAATCTGTCTGTGTTACTGCAACGCTCAACTTTTTTTCTATGAAACTTCTTATCTATGGTTACAAATAGACACTCTGAACAGTAGTTTAAATTCACGAGTTATAATTTCTATCTATCTTTTTTTATTGAAACGCAAAACCTTTCCGAGTCTTACCTTTAGTAACGATTTTAATTTTTAGTAAGAGATATATTGATTATTGAAACTAGCAGTTTATAGTTCTCGGACCGGCTTTGCGTTTCAATGAACAAAGATAGATAGAAATTATAACTCGTGAATTTAAACTACTGTTCGGAGTGCCTATCTATAACCATAGATAAGGAGTTTCATAGAAAAAAAGTTGAGCGTTGCCATAACAATTAACATTTTGACAGGTTACTAGTTTAAATATGTAACTCAGTGGTACAGTTTTGTTTATCTGTGGATTCTGAAAGGATATATTATTTTGTCATCAAATCAAAACTAGTGTTAAGACGGCATAATAAAATTATTTGTTTAATTAATTTGTATGAATAACAACAAATTATTGTATTGCTAGCTGTTGCCCGCGACTTTTTCCGCGTTATTATGATCGCAATTTAAAAGTTTTTCGAACAATATAATATTTATAAAGTAGGTACTTCTGCGTAAATGATATTTTTAGTTTTATTTTGATGTGACAGAAGAACGTACTGATTTTCTCCGCAACCCGATCTTGACAATGCTACATACAGTTGGCTGTGTGTTTGATGGTAAACACCTTTATTTGGATATGGATTAATAATAATGTTGATAAAACTCTTTGACAAATTATTGGCAATAATGCATTAATTTCGACCAAATCTGATTACCATAAAAAAGGTTATAATGAGTCAATCTTAAAAGATAGACATATACTGTCGCGGACATTTTTTTAGATCATTTGAAGAGTAATAATTCTTTCATACATATTTTTTGGGTAACTTGAACCGTTTACGAAGCGCATGCTACGCGCTATCGGTACTTGTAACGCGCTTTCATTGTATTTCACGTAACGGATAAAGTAATTTCAAGAAGTAGTTTTTAAATAAAACTTCAATTTCGCGATTCTTTGCAGTTCTTTGTGACCTAAGGTGACCTTAGACAAAGAACTGCAAAGAATCATGAAATGAAGTTTAAGAGCTAATTCTTGAAATTACTTTATCCGTTACGTGAAATACAATGAAAGCGCGTTACAAGTACCGATAGCGCCATCTCTTGACAACTTATCAAAACACGTCAACTCTTCTCATTCTAATGCAAGTTACAAATTATCTAGACTTATATTATTATAAATAAAGCTAAAAGAGTTTGTTTGTTTGAACGAACGAATCTCAAGAACTACTGGCCCAAATCGATAAATTATTTTTGTGTTGTATAGTCTATTTATCGAGGAAGGCTTTAAACTACATAACATCACGCTGCTAAGTCCTTATGAAGGACCAGTCTTATAGTAATTTCAAATTTGTACCAATACTCAATTTTGACGCCAAATGTATTGTTATAATATGTAATAATAATTATGTACCTATATTGTGCCGTACATTAAGATTTTTCTTCGTCGCTCGCTCTGAAACGCGAAGTGAAGTTTTACGGCACTAACAATAAATACAGTTATTTTTACCGACTTCAAAAAAGGAGGTACTAAATTCAACGCTACGTTAAATGTTTGTTACCTCAGAACTTTCGACTGGGTAAACCGATTTCGATGAAATTTTGTTTGAAAGCTGGTGCTTCCCGTGTGGTCCCATTTAAATTTCATCAAAATATAGTTTTAAGAGTTACACCATATTATTTTATTTAATCCCCTACATGGGTAAGTGATTTATACATCTATGTTTCGCCGGAAGCCCTGTTCGAATCCCGGCAATTTTGACGAAATTTTCGGAATCCCCATACAACCCCGCTAATGTTCCTTTCTCTTTCAGTTGGACTATATAGACCTATGTAAATACATAATGTACATTCGAAAAGTGACTTGGAAAAAGGGGTGCAAACATCTTTTTTGCCATATCTCGGAAACAATGCGTCCTACAAAAAATATGTAGACATAATTTGTAGCAAATCGTTTTGCCCACAAATATGTTCATAATAATATAACTTTTTGCCCTAAATTTAAAATTAAAGAAGTTATTAGCAAAAGTGAAAAAAAATCTATAAAATTTTTCTTTTTTGCTCTAACTTTTTAATGCATTTTATATATAATATAATTTATTATATACATTTTTTTTATAATTCTATCTTATATAAAATTCTCGTGTCACAATGTTACTTACTTTACCCCTCCGAAACGGCTTTACTGATTTTTTCCAAATTTTATATGCATATTCGATAATTACCTACATTTTTTTTTGAAAAATTGTTTTGGCCGATAACGATTTTACTAGGGATGCATTGATATGCCTTTTTGCTGACTCTTATAAAAAAATCGATACCAATACAAACTCTTAGTGAATTAAAATTAAGGTAAAATATTATATGAAACACAAGTTTGGTTAGTTTTTAATTTCTATTAAAAAAAAAACAGTTATAGACTTTGAATGAGATTCGATGAACGATTTTTTCTTTAGGTGATCAGCCTTCTATATCCTGCTAGACTGAGTTTTTTTATCTCCACCGGGAATCGAACCCAGGACCTCTCGAATGTAACGCTTACGTGCTTACCACTAGACTAAGGAGGCGGTCAGTAATAATATTATGATAATGCGACAAGGTATAAAAACAACCATGAAATAAAATAATAAATTTATTTATACACAAAATTCATTCATTATTTCTAAACACAATACAATTAAATTTGAGAACTGCTCAAATGTATCTTGTACCTAATTTGTAAATGTATTAAACCCTGATGAAAACAGATTGAATTTGTTTGTATGTCTGTGCCTTAGGTTCTAAATACACCGATAATGATGCTGTTTTATGATTGAAAGATGACTGAGAATGTATCTTAGCCACAACTCATCAAGATCCCTTCATCCATTTAAGATATACCTGCTCATTTGTAGTAATGTCGGAGTTTTTAGTCATTAAAATTTCACTTGTTACTCTCACACGCAATCCCTACTGAATGGATTTTGACGAGTATCCATTCTAAGATACAAAATTACCAAAATATTTTGAAGTATTTTCTACATATGTTAAAGCACTTTAAAATCAATGTACAAATTTGAAATTTTAATGTTACTCAATGTAATTTTGGTACTTCAGAGTATGTATTTTTAAATCTAATATATAAAAATATCTTGTCACGGTGTTTGTTCGTTCTCCTTCGAAACGGTTCGACCGATTTTTATGAATTTTTTCAAGTGTATTTTGTAGGTATGAGAATAGGTCGTAAAATATATTTCACCCTCCTACCCCCAACCAATTTTTTTTAATCGCGGGAGCTGATAAAGCCGCTGGGCGCAGTTAGTTTATTATAAAAATGTCAAGTAGCTTCAAGATGTTTTATAGTACTTAAAGAGTATGTTATGTTAAAGGATTTAATTAATTCTAGATAGGTACTTAAAAGTACTTCAAGACATGTTAATGTACTTCAAGATATTTTAAAGTACAACAAGATATTTTAATGTACTTCAAGATATTTTAATGTACTTTAAGATATTCTAATGTACTTAAAGCAATTTTAAAGTACTTCACTGTATTCCAATGTTACTTCAAGATATTTTAAAGTACAACAAGATATTTTAATGTACTTCAAGATATTTTAATGTACTTTAAGATATTCTAATGTACTTAAAGAAATTTTAAAGTACTTCACTGTATTCCAATGTTACTTCAAGATATTTTAAAGTACAACAAGATACTTTAATGTACTTAAAGCAATTTTAAAGTACTTCACTGTATTCCAATGTTACTTAAAGATATTCTTAAACTAAATATTTTAAGGGCATTTCCGTTCCAGCTGTCCTTTGCCGCCTTCGTCGTACTCCTGAGAGGAAATCCACATCTGTTGAAACGATCCGATTGAAGCTAAGATCGAACCACCTGTGAAAAAATCATAAAAAAATACTTTATTAATAAAAAAAAAATTGTGAGACCGCATGTTTTTTAAAAATGTTTGTTACCACATAACTTTCGACTGGGTGAACCGATTTTGATGATACCTTTTGTCTCTGAAAACTGTTGCTTCCAGTGTGGCCCCATTTAAATTTCATCAAAATCATTTCAGTAGTCTTCGTGACATTACAATATCAATAAAAGCAGGCCGTTAAATTGTAAGAAATGAAGTCGATTGATAATCTACCGTAGAATTATAATTATATTTTATATATCACTAGCTGACCCCGCGAACTTCGTATCACTTCAGTGCCGAATAATTACGTGTCACCTAAAACGTCATTCCATAGAAAATGTATGAGGAAACGAATTTGCAATAAATTAAAATTTAATTTTAAATCTCTCAAGTTGGATCGAACTGCACATGGTGTGCGAATTTTATTATAATCGGTTAAGTGGTTTAGGAGTCCATTGAGGACAAACATTGTGACACGAGATTTATATATATTAAGACTAGTGAAATTATCATATCACGCCTTTGACAATATATCTGAGTAATATATATATACATACTAACAGCATCGAATGAATGAAACAGTTATTTAAGAGACAATCTAACGATAGATGGAAATCGCCACTAAAAATAAAGACCCCATGTTGGGTAAAAGGAAGTTCACCTATCCAGGCTGCGAAGCGTCTCTCCACAGGCGAGGGGGCTGCGTGAGTCTTCAGCCTGTGGGAGGAGGGCGCTCTCGAAGCCAACTCCTTTGCGAGACGTTCCATCCAGCCCCCGAGCGCGGCGACTCCGCCACACGCCACCACGGAGCCCCAGAGCGCGGGACGAGCGTCCGCGTCGCATGCAGACGCTGCTGCGCATACTGGAAGAGTAGAAAGCATATTGTGAGATGGGTTATGGTAGACCTGGCATCTTTCTGGACAGAATCCAGGACGTACTTAAGGGGCAGAACGAAAGAGTCAACTGATCGTGGCAGGCAATCTTTGCTCGCTGCCTACCCCTTTGTAATTTAAAGAGATAAATATAATCACAATATTATGTCAAATAAATTTATGAAAATATTAACTTTTAAGAAAAATAGTCATGAATTTAATACTAGGAATAAAGATAAACTCGCTGTTGCCACTTGTAGGCTCCATAAAGTTAGTAAATCTTTTAAAGGGCAATGTATACGCTTTTATAATAAACTCCCAAGTGATATGCTTAAATTGTCAGTGAATATATTTAAAAACACAATTAAAAGAAAACTTTATAAAAAGCTTACTATAAAATAACGGATTACTTAGATGATAAAAAACCTTGGGAATGAACCTGCTCTAACTCTGTCTTAATAAACCAAATATAACTTTTAGAATAATTGTTTTTATGAGCTACATGATTTGGAAATTACGATTCAGTGATCAAACATGATCAAAGATGTTGGCAGTTGCGTTTCACATCTGTTTCACCGATCGATTTTTTATTTAGGGGCAGGTAGGTGATCAGCCTTCTATGCCCTGCCAGACCGAGTTTTTTTTTAATCTCCACCGAGAATCGAACCCAGGTTCTCTCGGTTGTAACGCTTACGCGATTACCACTAGACCAAGGCGGCGGTCAAGAAGTGTTAAATGAGAAAGGTTTTGTAAACTGTTTTTAATTATGTGTTCTCGACTCATTGCAATGTTGGTCAATGCTTAAGAAGTTTTCACTACAATAAACTAAGATTAGGCTGGTGATGATGGTGACAAGTCACCTAAATGCGGTGCCCCCAGCGACTGTTCGAAGAGGCACTCGGTGAGTTTGAACCGCTCCGGGCCAAAGTCCTGGTGATATCCCCCCGGGAACTCATAATGCACACCGGGAACCACGGCGGCCGTCCGCTCATCGTACGCGGTTTCGGATACCTGAAAAACGAAAATCACTAAGAAATATATCTAAGTCAAAGTCAAAATATCTTTATTCGTTGAAATCATATTTGATCATTTTGAATCGTCATTTTTTTTAATTTACAAAAAAAAAAATATTGTAAAAAATAATAATATAATATTTGGTTTTATTAAGACAGAGTTAGAGCAGGTTCATTCCCAAGCTTTTTTATCATCTAAGTAATCCGTTATTTTATAGTAAGCTTTTTTATAAAGTTTTCTTTTAATGTGTTTTTAAATTTATTGACAGTTTAAGCATATCACTAAGGAGTTTATTATAAAAGCATTGCCCTTTAAAAGATTGACTAACTTTATGGAGCCTACTAGTGGCAACAGCGAGTTTATCTTTATTCCTAGTATTAAATTCATGACTATTTTTCTTAAAAGTTAATATTTTTGTGTACATATATCAGATTTTCATAAATATATTAACATGTGACTGTCATTATATTTCTTTAAATTTTTCACGGAGTGATTCTTTGGGACTCATATTAGATCTACATTAGATATAATTAACACATATAACAATTTTGATGATCTTTGATTTGTTTGATTCGTGTAATTGAAGACAGTTTAAAAAAAATGGAACATTTAAAAAAAATATTTAATCAATAATTATTATTTAGTATCTATGTGTGCGTAAAAAAGTTAGCTTTTATGTATACAAATACACTAAGTTTTGTTTTATTCAAAAAGAGCAAGTATTTTTCATTTTAAATGCATTTAAAGTTCCCGTACAACACTCCACTCTCTCTTTCTCTCTCTGTCTCTCTTCTCGAGCAGCGACGCGACGGAACGCGCGAGCTGTTGTAAAATGACGTCACGTTGTCCTACTTTTTAAATTCTGCATCTCGGGAACAAATTGACATATCAATCTGCTATCTAACTGGTATTGTTGATTGAAGGTTAAACTATAATAAAATATATTTTTTGAAAAGAAGTTTACCTGCGCAACACAATGACAGAAGTCCTCATACTGCCGCTTGAGCATATACTGTTGCCAGGAAGAAGTCAACCCAGCGGGAAGGTTCTTCAAGGTGTACCTGGCTCTCTCTCTTTCTCTTATCACCTCTTTACTCTGAAATCGCATATATTTTATGAAATAGGACGCAAACCGATGACACACTACGCCTGAGTGCCCATTAAAGTTACACTAAGAACAAAAGAACTAAGTTAATAATTTGAACAAAATAACCGGCTTTAAATTGTAACTAACACTACGAAACAGATTTTGATGAAACTTAAATGAGACCACACGGGAAGCACCAGCTTTCAGACAAAAAATCGAAATCGGTTCACCCAATCGAAAGTTCCGAGGTAACAAACATAAAAAAACACGCGTCGAATTGAAAACTTCCCTCTTTCTTGAAGTCGGTTAAAATATATATATCTTAAAAACCCCAACCTTTTTTTAATGTTAATCAAAATGAGAATACCTCATATGAATGAAGAGATAAATTGTATCTAAAACCATCTCGATCAGCTATATTTTTATGATTAATCTATATAAATAAAAATGAATCACCGAAATGTATGTACGCGCATAACTTCCGAATGACTGCACCAATTTTGATAATTCTTTTTTTGTTGTTTGTTATTAACTGGAGAAGGTTCTTATGGAAGAAAGAATTAAGAAAGCTGCGCGGAACGTTAAAAAATTTAAGAAAACTTTTCTAATGTAATCTTATAGCGTTTGACATAACTGTCAGTTTTTAAATTATTATGCCAATTCGAATTCAATATTCATAGTTAAGACAGGACAACGTATCTGGGAGCTTTCATCGAAGACGCTGCCTAAATCCCTTTGAGATATAACAAAACAATGAATGCTAAGATATTCCTCTTTTATAGATGTACAAAAATCTAGTTAAAGTATAAAAACTCGCTTATCAAAAAAAGCTTGCAAACTGATCACTGGCAACACTTACCTGTATACTGTAAACTGGCAACATTTGTATGTGCATATTATTTAGCATATTCTTCGCTTGAGCCACCAAATGATCGCCGCCGACTGGCGATCTGACGGCGGCGTTTACCAGCGCATAACTGAAAAGTTAAATATTATTTAGAGACATACACACAAACAGTCGACAAATCCACAGAATACAGAAAAGACACAATTTTTAAAAAAAAGATTTCGAATTGTAACTCTAAAACTACTGAACAGATTTTGATGAAATTTAAATGGGACGGGAAGTCGTAGGTATCAAACAAAAAAAAGAATCATCGTAATCGGTTCACCCAGTCGAAAATTCTACGGTAACAAATATTTTAAAAAATTAGTACCTCCTCTTTTTTTAAAGTAGGTAAAAATAAACCGAATTCCGAACTTAATTATCATACTTCTTAGTGGTAACAAATATTTTAAAAAAATTAGTACCTCCTCCTTTTTTGAAGTAGGTAAAAATAAACCGAATTCCGAACTTAATTATCATACTTATTATACTTCTTAGTGGTAACAAATATTTTAAAAAAATTAGTACCTCCTCCTTTTTTGAAGTAGCTAAAAATAAACCGAATTCCGAACTTAATTATCATACTTATTATACTTCTTAGTGGTAACAAATATTTTAAAAAAATTAGTACCTCCTCCTTTTTTGAAGTAGGTAAAAATAAACCGAATTCCGAACTTAATTATCACACTTCTTAGTAAGTCTTTCTCACCCATCAACAACCGGTACAGCAGATGTCTGACTTGCACCAGCATCTACAACCAGCGCCGTTGACTTCCCATTGGCGAAGGCAGCCAACACCGCATTCTTGACGAGGAAGAACGCTGGTGCCTGATACTTCTCGAACAGCAGCTCCGCCAGCTTCTCCCGTGCCGGTCTGGACGTCCAAACCGCTTCCGTGAACAGTGCTGGGTGGTGCTCTGATGGGGATCGGATCACCTGAAAGTTATTAAAAATTAATTCAGACGGCTTACACAAACATAAATTTTAAATAAAAAAATTAGGCCCCATGGCTAAGCGGTTTTATAACTTCTCCATTATTTACTAGACACAGCTAGAAAAGGGCTAGAAAAGTCTTGTAATAGTTATTAATTAAATCAATTGCTGTTTGTTTGTCTTGCTAATACTCGAGAACGGCTTGGCCGATTTAGCTGATTTTGGTTTTCAAATGTGTGTAGTCCAGGGAATTGCGAGGAACATAGTAAAATCAATTGAATTTTCCCATACAAACTGTTTTACCTAACTTAAGTTTTGGTTCCCTATTTACCTTTTATTTGGGGTACGAAGTTCGCCAGGTCAGCTAGTTAGTTTGAAATCATGAGTTTTTTGTGACCCCCGGCTGCTATCAAAACATTACCTTTGTGTAACAGTAGTCGAGCATTTTTTCAAAAAGGTCCCAATTTTCAATTTGTCCGTCCTTCATGTATGTCTGGACTTCCATATTCGGACGTGGTACGTGGAGCTCTGTCACGTCGATGAAGTGCCGAAGCTCGTTACCAACTTTGGTGCCTTCGGAGACAAAAATTTATATAAAATTTGGAGTGTCTATTTATTTATTTTTATTAGGATCTCCAACAAAGAATACACTTTACAAGCTATGCTATTGTACTGTTACAGTTTAAACATTGTGTTTCTTCAATTAGAGGAGATCAGAACATGCAATGCAACCGCCTCCTTGGTCTAGTGGGTTCAATTCCCGGTGGAGATAAAAAAAAACTCGGTCTGGCAGGGCATAGAAGGCTGATCACCCCCCTTACTTACCTACTTACCTATTTTATTTTTTTAGGGGCTTACTTGCCCCTAAAAAAATAAAATAAAAAAAAAATCGATCAGTGAAACAGATGTGAAATGCATCTGCCCCATACCCCACTAGGGGACACGGGACTTCACTTTACAACACGCAATAGTACTGTACAACAGGAAAGGACTATGACATATCTTATCCATAAACTATCAACACAAAATTAAACGACAAAATCCAACGATAAATTAGGAGCAAAAATATTTAAACATAAAAAAAAATAACATAAAAATTAAAGAGAAAACAAATATCAATTAACGACTATTAAATTACGAAGTAGTAGTAGTGACTGTCATATTAAAATAACCGCTTTTTACTAAATGGATATAAGTAAGTAAGTGAAGTCCCGTGTCCCCTAGTGGGGTATGGGGCAGATGCATGTCACATCTGTTTCACTGATCGATTTTTTTTAGGGGCAAGTAGGTGACCAGCCTTCTATGTCCTGCCAGACCGAGTTATTTTTTATCTCCGCCGGGAATCGAAACCAGGACCTCTCGGTTGTAACGCTTACACCTAGACCAAGGAGGCGGTCAAATGGATACACCATATGGTACAAATACCAAAATAACATTGTTTACAATTTTTGTCTGATTTTGACGGGACTTTCACTGGCAGATAGCTGATGTAATAAGGTGTAAGAGGCAGTGTTTTTTCAGAAATTAATATTCCGCTCGAACGTAGTACATAATACACATTTATTATTATTTTGCTGTTCGCTATTTTACTGTTTATAGGCTAAATTTAAATTAACAATGTTTTTTGCATTAATTCGTAGTTGCGATTAATAGCATATAAAAAATCACAGCGAAATTGTGACATTGGTGATCACAGGACTTGAAAATGCGACCAAGGGTGTCGAATTTCATTTTTTTTTTTTAAATGTCTTTTATCGCTGAACTGAGTGATATGGATTTTTATTTTTATTTTTCCCAGAACTGGTATAACTTGGCCTTTCACCCGGTCTCAGATTATCGTTGAGTTTTGGGACAACCTGTATAACAATTAAATTAAATTTATTTAGATTAAATTGACGTAGGTGAAACCGCGGGGTACATCCATATGCATTTAGTAAAAAGCGGTTATTTTAATATTGCGAACAGATACTCCAATTTTTATTGATGTGAAATATATGGTAGTCTATATTATGTAGTATTTAGTATAGTGTATGTACAGTGTGCCTGTGGAAAATAAACAATATCGATGTTTCACACCTGCCAGGCGTCCCGTGACGGCTCAGTCGATTTGGGAATTATAACGCCACAGCCAGACACGTCAAATACATGGTTCCTGCGATTTCTATATCATCAGCTACCATTCTTAAGAAAACAGTTCGTATCGTATTTAGCGTCGCTGGAAATCCCTATAAGTTACTGTCAGATAACGTTAAGGAAAATCGGTGAAAAAAACTCGAATCTATAACAATTTTACAATGTTTTCATAACCCAGAGGTTAAATTTAATCTATATGACGACATGAAATCAAATTTATGACAGTTTAAAAACCCCCGACATTTTAATTGGATCGTACGGAGTCATTTAGTTATTTTTTTGTGAAAACTAAAGACAGTTTTTGGATGTTCAACAAATATTTTTTAACTAGCTGACCCGGCGGCCGCCTCCTTCGTCTAGTGGTAAGCGCGTAAGCGTTACAACCGAGAGGTCCTGGGTTCGATTCCCGGCGGAGATAAAAAAAACTCGGTCTGGCAGGACATAGAAGGCTGATCACCTACTTGCCCCTAAAGAAAAAATCGATCAGTGAAACAGATGTGAAATGCATCTGCCCCATACCCCACTAGGGGACACGGGACTTCACTTTTTGAGCCGGCGAACTTTGTACCGCCAATAAAAGATAGAATTGGTATAGTAAGCTATCCTTGAAAGGTATATATGCCACCAACGACTCTTGTACATCTATAAAAGAGGAATATCCTACCATGCATTGTTTTGTTATATCTCAAAGGGATTGGGCAGCGTCTTTGATTAGAGCTCCCAGAGACGTTGTCCTGTCTTAACTATGAATGTACTTAAAGTTTAGATGGAGAAGTGCATAAAGCTATTTTGTAATGTAAAATGCATTATAAATACATTAAATTAATTAAAATAAACATTACGCACACTACTGCTTGGATGACACACAGCATACACACATACATAGCTAGGGTTACCAGATGAAAAAATCAAAAGTCCGGAGAAAAGGCTTACTTTCCATGGAAAAGTCCTTTGATTTTATACAGTTTGAAAATTTTCTCTTTTATACATTGCCGATCAAACTCACGCGACAACTTGCACATCGCACTCAAAGCGGCGGGGCAGGGGGTGGCAGCGGCACCTTTTCATCAAATATTGAACTGATTAAGTACCTATTTCGATAAATAAGTATTGATTTTAACTGAAACTGTTACCAAAGGAAGATTATTTTTAGTTTGTTTTACTTGGATAAATAAGAATAGATTTAAACTGTTCAATTGTTACGAAAAGATGATTATTTTTAGTTCATTTAATTTAAGAGATCTTTAAAATGTAACCTGTGTTTCCTGTGTTTTATTGAAAATCCTGAGATTTGCAAAATCCGGTCGCAATTCTGTGAAAAGTCGGAAAATCCTGTAATCTCAGGACAAATCCTGAGGTAAACCCTATACATAGCTGATTCGACCAATGGGCAAGTCTTGGTTATCAGTAATATATATATTTGGTATCTTAATAAATAAATTAATACATTATTGATACGGTTGCGAGCGGTAGTGCTTTTAAATATTATTTAAAAAAACTAAGATAATTTTTGTGTGATAAATTAGTGTATTGTCAACAATTGTGTACAAGCTAAAAATATAATGTTAAGTAAGTATTAATTTCTCTACAGTCTATACTACATAATAAAGCTGAAGTGTTTGTATGAACTCGCTAACCTCGGGAACTAGTGGTTCGAATTGAAAAATTATATTGCGTTGGATTAGGTCATTTATCGAGAAAGGATTTAGGATATATAATAATACGCTACGACCGATTTCAGCGGAGCAACAATGAAAAATGTTTCAAAACCAGAAAAATTATTCCTTTTGAGATTTAAGACTTTATTAGTTAAATTTTTTTAAGATTTGTTACATTTTGGCACCGACAGATTTTTTTTATTAAAGAAATAAACGGGTTCACTTACGATAACCGGTTAGTGGCCCATGGACACCCTCAACGCCAGGGATGTGTTGCTGGACTTTGAAAACAGCTTTTCTCGAAGGTCCCTAAGTCGCAACGGTTCGGAAAATCCTTGAAATTATTTTATGCTTTGTGGAATAATTATTTCTTTTATTTAGGGTGGTTTTAGATTCTGACTTTTAGAGCAACTGGACAGATGAATTCGATTTATAGTTTTTTCCACACTTGAGTAAAACATCAACGAGATCCTTATTAACGACTAGCTGTGGCCTTTGGCTTTAGCCGCGTTTATTTCGTTGTAACGTGATGTTATATAGCCTATAAACATAAAATAGCGAACAGCAAATATGTACATTATATACCTACTTCGTCAGCGCGGAATAGTTTTTATTATTTATTTGAATTTCTATGTAAATTACTCCTTATTACATCTATCAGCCAGTGAAAGTCACGTCAAAATTTGTAAAAAATGTTAAGTATTTTGTTTGAGTTTACATCCATACCTATACAATTAATAAAAAGCGGTTATTTTAATATTAGAAACAGACACTCTAATTTTGTTTATCTGTATAGACGAACAGAGATTTAAATTATCATGTCTAGATAATATGTGAATTTTGTGTTTTTGTTGAATTTTTCAAAACTTCTATGGTACAACTGCTGAAGTGTGATTTTTCATTTTCCATACCGATAAGCATTCATCGTCTATTTCAACCACTTTGAGACTTTTCGCAATGAAAGCTAGCCTATGTTCTTTCTCAAACTCTATCTGTGTCAAATTTCATCAACATCAATTCAATGGTTTAGGCGTGAAAGCGTAACAGATAATAATTGGAACAACTCACATACATTGCTCTGATCCCAAAGTAGCTGAAGCACTTGTTATTGTAATCAGAAACGAGAGTGCCACAATAAATACATAAGTCTATTAACAACCAAGACTCGGAAACAAAAGTTTCGGATTTAAAGGGATTCGAACGCGGGACCTTTCGATGCAGAAGGCAGGAACCAGGGTTCGCCGATATGTATCAATTGATATATATCAATTGATTTTTCCTGTCTAGTGAACTAAAAAATTTAAAGATTATAGTTAACCCTGGCAACACGTAGCGAAAAACTACAATTCAGCATAATTTAGATTGTTTCCTAAAATGGCAAGCTCATTTAAAGTTGGGGGAATTCCATTTAACTAAACCAGCACGCATAGCTTTTTATTGAAATTATTTTTAATTAAACATGTGGTAATTTGACACTTACTAATACTTAATAAATATTATTTTAAAAATTCCTCACACATTTTTAACTGTTTAATCCAATTACAGAATGAAATTAGCTTTTTCTTAGACTGGATATATATTAAAAAATCGGATTTTTGATTTTTATCATAAAGATCTTATTTTTTCGAACCCTGGCAGGAGCACTACCTAATGCCCCAATCGGTCTATAGATTTGCATTTGTAATACATAATATGAAGTATGGATTTTACAGTGTACCTGGTTCTATTGTCTCTTATTGGAGTCTCATACGCCTGGCCACTGTCAGAGTGTCAGAATGGAGACAAATTATTACGACACTTGACTGGCTGCACACATTACTACAAATGTATGAAGGGAATTAGAACAACCTTCATGTGCCCACCTCACACCTACTTTTCATTCGATAATCAGGTTGGTTCTAACAAGTTTCCCAGGCATATCCCCAAACTACTATTAATAGCTATTAACTTCTATCATACGCAATTAAAATAAAAACGTACGGATTTTCATTTTCATTTTATTTACATTTGAAAAAATTTTGAAAATTAAATTATTTATGGGGGGAAAAACGTTATTATCGCTTTTTGTATGAAAATGTAGAGCTCCACAATCCACTTAATTTCCAGTTTTATTAGAATAGGCATCGATGATAACTATTTCTTTAATCACATCTTTCACCTCTGTGGAAAAATGAGCGGTGAGTTTGACGTGTCCGTGTGTCTAGTCTATCTGCGGCATCCTCCTAAACGAATCAACCTATTATGATGCGGTTTTTTGCTTTTGAAAAGTAAATATCAAGATGGATCTTATTAATAATTTTGATAATCTGTTTATCGATTTATAATAAGTTATTTTAATTTTTTAATCAACTTAGTTGTTAATTTTTATAATTTTTTCTCAGAACTGCGGTGACATTGTATCATCAAGCTGCCACCCTCACAGTAGGAAGCCGAGATATGTACAATATTATTGGAATGGTGTCGGTTATGTCGCTTATAATTATAACGGATACAATTATGTTGGCAACACCGGACCTTGTTGTTCTGGAGGATGTAGAAACGGCTATGGAGGTATATATAATATTATACTGAAGTTTGTTTGGTTCAACGAGCTAACCTCAGGTTTAAATTGAAAAATGTGTTGGATGGTCCACTTAACGAGGAATACTATGGGCTAGGTCAACAATCACAACAATAGGAGCAAAGCCTCAATGAAAAATGTTGCTAAAGGCTTTATTTTGTTTAAGCCAGTAAATACAATAAAATTTATTTAAAAAATCAAACCAAAATCAACATTTCTACAAAGAAAATATTTGACAGGGCCTACTCACAATTAAGTTTTATGGATATGTATTAACTTATTAAGCATCATAAAAGGCCTGTTTTCTCTATATTTTTGGTGTTATATAGAATAATCATTATAATGTAATATTAATTATTTAATTAAAATAAACTTATAATACACTTGTCTTATAGAACTCATATTAACTCAATTATTTGCATTAATGTTTGGAAAAAAAATACATTTTCCAAATACAGGCAGTCCTCGTAAAACTCAAGGGTTAGGTTCCACATGGAGTCAAAATTAAAAAAAAAATGCATTTATAAAAAAGGATATACATACTTTATTATCAAAAGTAAGTTCTTAAAATAAATATATATGTACTTATGAAATTGCTAGTTATTTTTGGTATTTGTGTGTTATTAATTTTAATTATAATGATAAAACTTTATACCTAATCAAAATATGTAATGAGAAATAATAAATTAAACTTTTGGCTTAAAGAAACTATCAATTCTAGATTGCTTACTGATACTTACTGATAGGCAGCACAAATTGTGTTATTAACATTAAAACTTCTCTCAAAATTAGGATCAAAAGTGAATTCTCCTATGCCAGAAATCGAAACAATTGACGTATGTTTGAGGAATAGTGTCAAAACATTGTTCGACGTAACTTGAAACGACGTAAGTCGAGGACTGCCTGTATATATACATTTTCCATTAAAAACCAAACATATTTTAAACTGGACTACAAAGTCCATCATCATGGACAGGATGTCCTCATTATGGTTTCAAACCGACTTTCAAACATATTCTGTATTTTTTCTGTAGAATTGTTATTTTATTTATAACTTTTTATTGCATTTTGTAGTTTATTTTTTTATATTACATTCACAGGTAATGGTGGATACATAGGATATGGTTACGGTGGTAATGGTGGTAACGGCGGCAACGGCGGATTTGGAGGAAACGGGGGCAACGGAGGTAATGGCGGAAACTGGGGCAATGGAGGTAACGGTGGCAATGGTGGCTTTGGAGGTAATGGAGGTAACGGTGGTAACGGCGGATTTGGAGGCAATGGGGGTAACGGTGGTAATGGCGGATTTGGAGGTAAAGGCGGAGAAGGTGGTAAAGCAGGATATGGCGGTCAAAACGGAAATAAGGGATATGATGGATAAATCAAGACTAGAAAAATTTGAAAGAAATAGTTTCAAAAAAATATTAGAATGTTTGGATAAATTGATAAGAAGTTGAAGGATAGGATAAGAAGGGAAACTTAACTGGTTGACGGGACTGTGGCAGGTGAAAATTGTGTTGGCTGAATGGTGCATAAGGAACAAAACAGGACTAACTAGAGGGCCTTGCTCGACCCGGCTAAGGCCCAATGGGCTGTAGCACCATGATAGTAGTAGTAGAAATTAATAAGAGACAATGTGAGCCTCCTCGGATAATTTAGTTCAACATTGCAGAAGACTGGATAGTTTGGAGTTTACAAAAAATATTCAAACATATAGCAAACGGTATCTTATTTCATGACCACCTTCTTGGTCTAATGGTAAGCGCGTAAGCGTTACAACCGAGAGGTCCTGGGTTCGATTCCCGGCGGAGATAAAAAAAAAAACTCGGTCTGGCAGGGCATAGAAGGCTGATCACCTACTTGCCCCTAAAGAAAAAATCGATCAGTGAAACAGATGTGAAATGCATCTGCCCCATACCCCACTAGGGGACACAGGACTTCACTTCGTCTTATTTCATAAAATTAAGATAAAATTGTATATAATAGCGCTTATTCCACCTCACTGAATTCAGACGTCCTAAATGATTCTGTAACTATATTCAGTCTATTAAAATAATTCTATTTCACTTGACTGAATAAAGTTACAGAATCATTTAGGACGTCTGAATTCAGTGAGGTGGAATAAGCGCTTAAGAGAATGTGTAAGTGTCTGTCAAGACATAAAATTTTTAGGGAGCTGTCAAAATAAAGTTGACAGGAAAAAGTGGTTGCTCTATGAAGCTCACACCACTATCCTTGAGTCTCCTATTTACAATGGTCAGTCAATCACAAAGCAATGATTTTATCATGTCTGTTTATTCAACCACAATGGATGACTTAGACTAGGCAGAAGCTGTGGGGCATGTTTTAAGAGCATATGTTTGTGGATGCAAATTACTTATAGTAGAAGCAATATGTGCATACTTAAGAATGTTTGTTGATGTATTGGCATAATAATTCAACCCACATCTTGAGTTGTAAGACAAACAAACAATAGTTTTGGTACATTTCTTTTAGCAGGGCGCAAATGTCGACCTTTGCTTTCACGTTCAACATAAAGTTTTGGTAACCGATATATATATAGTTGGTTTTGTCCGATAGTCTGTTGTATGTCGGTTCCTGCATTAGCAACTAACTTTCTATGTAAAAGCATTTCATAATTAAAAACTGGTGTGCAATGATATTTTATGAGTGAACGTAACGTGAATTCAACGCGGAAAGCAAAGGTCGACTTTTGCGCCCGTCTAACGGAAAAGTACCATAGTTTTTGTAATGTAATACAGAAAATGTTGAAAAATATAAATATATACATTTTTAAAACAATGAAATGTTTCATTTTATTGACCCTTTATTTAGTTATATTAGTTAAAATAACATACCACTCTGTGTGACATTGCCATCGGGTACTTTTTGCTCTGCATCAGGAATGTGAGTTGCCGGTCCCACTCCAATAACCGCTGGAATATCAGCTTTTGGTGTATCCTCTTGCGCGTACCCAACCCGCAAGGATTGATGTCCAGGATCAAACACTAATGCACCGATTTCATCACCACCATATAGCATTCCGTTAGGACCACTCATTTTGCACTTACAATTATACTTAAACTAGAAATTCATAGGTTTTCTAAATCTTAAATTAAGTAGTTTTCGACGACCAATATCGGCGGCGTTGTTTCAACTTTCAAGAACATAGAATAGATTATAGAACAATGATCGAGTTGTCATAAATCAAAATTGTGTCAAGTTTTGACACAATTTTGATTGTTATGACAGGCAGTTTGACGGTTATACAGTTGGTAGGTACCTAACTAACCAATAATGCATGAATAGTGATAAAAATATTTTTTTTTATAAGTTTTCATCGTATTTAAATCTTTTAAAACTTAAATAGATTGAAAGATTTTTATTGTTAAATTACATTAAGTTTAAAAATAAAAATTGTTTCATGGCAATTAGCTCATTTCCGTTGTTTCCTTGATTGACAGATGACAGTCCAACTGTACATGTATAAACATGTATTTAACATGAAATAAAATGGCGATTTCTTCCATTTATTGAGCTCCTAGAAAATTTTCATGCTTTATTTTATTTTAATTTAGTAAATCAAGTCTTTTCAAGTAGATAATTTTAGAAATAATATATTTATTCATTCAATAAGATTTAAGTAACGACATTAATTGTTGCCATTAAAAGGTAAGTAATTTGTTGCAATAATACAAAAATTATTTACAGAAAGCTAAGATAAAGTGTTGCAAGAATTTTTAATAACTAATAATATAATGTCAAATCAAAACCAGGTTTAATTTGATTTGTTTACATATTTTTGCATTTTCGTAAATCTTAGTGAAAATATCAATGAAAATAAATGCAGAACTTTTTTACTGGCTTAAATGCAGTGTAACAAAGAATATGGCCGCTGTGACGTGAAAATCTCCTTTGTTACAGTTCCTAAAATATGCTTTTTACTTTTGATTTTTAATATTTTATTGCCCCCTAGCTGGGGCAGAGGGCTTTCAGAGCCCTTCCATAGCCGAAAGCCAACCCCAACCTTCTCTATCCACCGCGAGTCTTTTCATTAATCGCAAGTTTTGCCAGCCCAATTGTTTCGGTCGATCACGTATTCTTTGTTCTGGGAATTTCAGTTGTAAGCTTGCTTTGCAATATGATCTGGTTCTGGACGGTCGATCAGGACTTCACCACAGCATTGCCAGAAATCTTCATTTGAGAATCGGGCCAGAATATGCCAAGGATTTGGTGAATGCAGCGTTTTGTGAATACTCGGAGCTGGTGGTTAGTGACGTTGTATGACTGTCTGACAGTCCTCCTTTTAATATAATTTTTCATAATCTATAAAATAAATATTACCTTTCAATATTAAAAGTCGAAAATACCATATTTAAGAACTGTTTATACTATGAAAATAAAATTTAAAATTGTTGTTTCAGATAATTTTAAAAATGTCTGACGAAGGCCAAGGAACGTCCCAAGAGACATCAGTGGTTGGGGAATTTAAAGATGGTATGTAAGGCATATAGTACTACTAAAGACTAGGCGGCTAGTAAAGAAAAGTTAGTGTCTAGCATATATAAAGTGAAATTATATTATATCTAGTGGAGCATCCAACATACCTAGGATATGGGATGCTTAAAAATAATGTAAAAATACATTTTTTAATACACATTCACAACAAAATATAGACAAACATTCTTCACTGAAATAATAAGAGTAAGAAAAGTCTTGTGAGAGTGAAGAGCCTTTGCTAAAGCAGAGACATCTCTGCATCTGTTTTATCGATTCTTTACTATTAGTGTTACCCTTCTGTGCCTACCCAGTCAACATTTGTTTCCTTGAGATTAAAACCTTGTATCATTTATTTTCTTGAGTCCCATCAATTTTTATATTCAATGCTTGAAATCCTGGGTTTAATTTCTGAGGAATAAAAAAGAGTTTGGGGCATGCCAGATTTAGGCCCAGAGCTGCACAGTTATCTGATTACACTAAAAAAATATATTAATATTTATCCTCGTTCTTCCTTGTATTCATTATTCTGTGCAAGTTGGTAATATTTTTCTAAAAATATTAAACATTTAAACAACTATGCTTGGAAGCGGAAGGGTACCATACATTACTGTACAAATGTTGCCCCGACAAAAAATATGTTGACAGATAATTAACCGGCAAAATAATTTAACTTTTTCAATCATATATTATTTCAATCCTTCACTATTCACTTTGTAAAAATATAAATAATAACACAGAAAGTACATTTAACAATAATTATGATTATTTTTGTATGATAGCATTGATTAAGTTAAAGTAACTATTATCAATTCGATTTTTTGTGTTTTTTTATGACAACACCATCACTGCCTTGATAGAAGCCGGAAATGTTAAATGTCAAAATCATTGCTTGTTTTGCAACTGCCTTGTGACTGTTTGTGTACATTTTTTTGTGGTTTAAATCGACAACTTTTACCTATGAATATTGACTCTGGTGTAATGTTTTATTTTATTTCTAATAGATTTTAGTTATAAATAAAATAAAATAATAGATAAACTAATACAGGATTTTACATACAGGACATTGTATATAACATGTATTGACGAGAGATAAAATTATTGAATAACTTTAAAATGCCAACTTTTTCTAAATCACTTCTTTTACTTATTTATTACTGTCATTGTCTGCTATTATTATCATGAGTCTGTATAAATGTGCACTGTGGGCCTAAATTACTATGGCAACCTGGCATTCCCCTTTATCAACATTGAAACAGCAGTTACATATAAAAACTTTTTTTCAGGTAATTTAGAAATAGTTGAAGTAATAAATGACAAGGACAGTGTAAATGATGAGGTGAGTACAATTGTTTAAAATTGATAGTTTTACTACATCTAAAATATACTGTTTGTTTGGCTAAACACACTAATCTCAGGTACTGGTTTGAATTGAAAAATTGTGTCTGGTATTCCATTTAGCAAGGAAAGATATATGACATCATGGTACGGCCAATATGACCAGTTACAATGAAAAATGCGGATGAAATATATATTTATTAAGTAAGACATCCGATTGGCGCAATAGATAGTGCTCCTGCTTTCTGTGCCCAAAGGTCGTGGGTTCGAATCGCAGTCTCGTGAAGTCCCCAAGTGGGATATGGCGCAGATGTGTTTCACTGATCGATTTTTTCTTTAGGGGCAAGTTGGTGAACAGCCTTCTATGTCCTGCCAGACCGAGTATTTTTATGTCCACCGGGAATCGAACCCAGAACCTCTCGGTTGTAACGCTTACGCCTTACCTAATCGCGGTATTTAGGTTTATTGCCCAGTCTTGGTTGTTTATAAACTTACACAGGGCGTTCCACGGATATGCCACATGGAGGATAAGTACCTTGAATATTGTAGATGGAACATTTTACTGAAAAAAGACATTATTTGAATTTAAAAAACTGCATTCATATATATTTAAATAGATACATGGTTGAACAGGGAATCGAACCCGTTACACGACAAACATAATCAGCCTGTAGTTTTATCATACCGATCTGTTAGGATTGACCCAGTGGTTGGATTTTTAAAAAAAAAAAAAAAGATTTATTCTCTCATAACTGAATTTTAATTGAATCTTATAATAGGATTTCATAAGAATAAGAATAATACTTAAAATATTAGAATTGAGCCAACAAATGTGTATTCGCGACGGATGATGAAACCGAACTGATTAAAATATATTCTTAAAATCTCATCTTTCGATGGGAAATGCTGACTTGCATAAAGTAGTAGTGTGTCAGCAAGATAGAGTACGGGGCTGTATTATAACAGATCGAAAAGCTTCACATTAAGGATTTTTTTTTGCTAAATAACATTTTAACATTTGATGTGAAATTGTGTTGAAAAGAAAAATGAAAAGCTGACATTGCCGTAAGGACATGCAACTGTCATTATCATAAGGACCTATTACTAATAAATTTAATTTACAAGAACCAGTATAAGAGTGTCCACGAGCTAAAAGATCAAAAAATCGTCAGGGAGCGAAATAATCCAAAGAGTGCGACTTTGTATTCAACAGGAAGGGACTCATTTTGAGCATTTGATAAATTGATTAATTTTGTATTAAAAATGTTAAAATTTATGTCTTCCTTTTATTTCTGACACTATGTTATTTAACAAAAAATAATCCTTAAGATGAAGCCTTTCGATCGGTATGATAAAACTACAGACTAATTATGTTTCTCGTGTAACGGGTTCGATTCCCTGTTCAACCATTTAAATATATACGAATGCAGGTTAAATTGTTTTTTAAATTCAAATAATGTCTTTCAATAAAATGTTCCATCTACAATATTCAAGCTCCATGTGGCATATCCGTGGGATGCCCTTTAAATGTATTTATTGTGGTAAACTCGTTGTTTCTGATTACCATAAAACAAGTGTTTCAGCTACTTTGGGATCAGAGCAATGTATGTGAGTTGTCCCAATTTAAAAAAAAGTAATATATACTTTTCTGTTTTTATTTTTTCTATAAATAGGGGCGCATTTTTTCTGTGTTTAATGTAGGCTGCGTTAAAGACAATCTATACACATAAAAATATGTTCGTTTGTCTCGCTAAAACTCGAGAACGGCTGGGCCGATTTATCTGATTTTGGTTTTGAAACGTTTGTCATAGTCCAGGCAAGGAGATATGGAAAAATTTGAAACAACAATTTCATTTTCCCATATAAACTGTTCTATATACTTGTCAAACATTTGACGTTCCCATTATATATTTTGTTGGCGGTACGAAGTTGGCCAGATCAGTTAAATAAAATGTCATTATTAATAGCCAATATTAAAAGAATTTAAGAATTTTAATACTTTTCAGGAGGAGACAGAGATATTAACATATGAAACAGACAGTGATCAATTGAGAATGTACCCGAATGTGTCCAGCATGCAAGTGGTTGGTGAGTCGGGGAAAAACAATGTCTTGGACTTACTCAACATGACGCTTATTAAGTAAGTTACACCATTTCTTTTCCCACCCACCGGGCCTCACTGACTTTAGAAACATGGTTAACAACCTATGCCCATGTTCCTGCTTCTTGGAATGGATCGTTTATAGGGATATATCCGTTACCGATATCGGCAAACCCAAAGTATCGCCGGTATATCGGCATCGGCGATATTTTTATTACCGATACAACGATGAGAGATTATTTTCCACCGCAGGTCTTATACAGACAGACTTCCGAATTCGGCTTTCTCTGCAAAACTTGAGAATGCTCTGTTTTTTAAACAAGAATCTTGTTAATTTTAATTATTAACAGTTATTGATTTTATTTTAATTATTACACTTAATTTTAATAGCTAAACCTTGAATCTCATTCAAAGTCTAAATGTTTTTATTTTTTAATAGAAATTAAAAACTTTAACCGAACTTGTGTTTCATATAATATTTTACCTTAATTTAATTTTAATTCACTAATAGTTTGTACCGGTATCATATCGGCAAAACGCATAACGATGCATCCCTAACCGTTTACAATTTTTGAACCCTCTTTATGAATTTTGAACTTTATTATGCGATATTTAACTAAAGATCTCATTTAACTTCATTGTTGGCTTGGTATTCAATCTATAATCCTTAAATTTTAATACCATTACGTTGAATATAATGTTAACATCATAAGCTCCATTATTGACGCGACGGGGCTGGTCGATGACAGAACAGTCTAGTGGGCAATCTCATACTTTTCAGGATATTTTTTTGTCTGACACGCATTTTTGCGGTCATAACATGATACGTTGTGGTGGGCAGTCCCTTGTGAAGTCCCGTGTCCCCTAGTGGGGTATGGGGCAGATGCATTTCACATCTGTTTCACTGATCGATTTTTACTTTTAGGGGCAAGTAGGTGATCAGCCTTCTATGCCCTGCCAGACCGAGTTTTTTTTTTATATATATCCACCGGGAATCGAACCCAGGACCTCTCGGTTGTAACGCTTACGCGCTTACCACTAGACCAAAAAGGCTGTCGCAGTCCCTTACTAAAGTTTAAATTGTGTGATTTAAGAGTTAAAAGTGAAGTCCCGTGTCCCCTAGTGGGGTATGGGGTTTCTTTAGGGGCAAGTAGGTGATCAGCCTTCTATGCCCTGCCAGACCGAGTCTTTTTATGTCCACCGGGAATAGAACCCAGGACCTCTCGGTTGTAACGCTTACGCACTTACCATTAGGCCAAGAAGAAGGATTTAAGAGATGCATACCCAAAAAAGCGCTAGATTGGGGTGTTTTTAAGCGTAGTTGGAAAAAGTTGTGATCTGTGTATGTCTGTGCCAACGTAGCGCCAAAAAGAATGGACCCGTTATTTTATTTGAAATATGACGTCATCGAAATGGTTCTTAGCTACAGTTAATGAAAACCTGTCTATCCATTTATGAGGTGTTCTTATTTGTGATCATATTGGAGGGTTTTTGTTTTCAATTTAATGTGTAATATATTTGAGATTTGTATTTCCAGGTGTTATAGCGAAGATGGTGAATCTTATCGTTTAGTGTCGAGCAATTCAGAGTGCGAAGACTCGGAGACCATTACGTGTATATTGTCCAACGAAGAAAGCGATGGTAGGTTTGAATCTCGACAAAAAATTGTTATTTTGTATTTCCGACTTTAGTAAAACAAATGCTAATATCATAAATGTGAGTCTTTCAGAATTTATTTATTTCACTGTCACTACATTATTAAAAAACGTCTGTCGTAAAGTGTCTATCTGTACGCGATAAACTTAAAACTACTGAACAGATTATGATGCGAGTTTCACCAATAGATAGAGTGATTCTTGAGGAAGGTTTAGCTATATCATTGTCAAGGTTTTGTGTAAATTGGTTGATATATGATGATAATTGTTGGAAGTGTTGGAAAAGCCAAGCCATGTTGAGCCAAGGGAGTTTTCATCGAAGACACTGGCTAAACACTTTGAGATATGATAAAACAATGCATGGTGGGATATTCCTCTTTTATAGATGTACAAAAAAGTCCTTGGTTGCATACCACATACAGGGTGTTTTTCTATATTTTTAACAATTAATCTGCTATACTGCCAACTATCCTAATAAAAGATATAATGGGTATAGTAAGCTATCCTTACAGTATATACAGGGTGTCCAGTAAATAGCACGACATACTGCAGGTAATGACCCCAGCGTTTTATTGTGTTGTTTTGGTACCTACCAAAACAACACAATATATGTTCAGCAAAATCTTACAGATTTACAGTTTTACAAAATTTTGTTTCGAAAATTTTTCCATAAAAATTTAAAGAAAAAATATTATTTCTTGAAAACATTCTTGTTTTTGATAGAGACTTATCAATGAGTAAAGTAACTTACTATTGACGAATAATTTGATGTAAAAAAAAATACTAGAAAAGTAATTTAATTAAAAATCTGTTTCAATGTAGTGATTTTTCGATATTTCGGTAAATTTTGTAAAACTTAATCTGTAAGATTTTGCTGAACATATATTGTGTTGTTTTTGTAGGTATTGACCCCAGCTATCACCCGTTGGACACCCTGTATGTACCTTTTACGGATAGCTTACTATACCCATTCTATCTTTTATTAGGATAGTTGGCAGTATAGCAGATTAATTGTTAAAAATATAGAAAAATTCACAAAAAGGGGTTGTATGAAGAGAATTCATTTGCTCATACATTTCCTATGGGAGGCGGCACTCTCAAGCAATACACTAGTTCTTCAATGAAGAGGTATTCTGTGTTTGATATTCGAGGAAACAAAAAAATCAGTTTTAAACACAGTGGGTCTATGTATGACAATAGAAGCAAAGTCGCGAGTTTAATTTGTATGTTTGCGTTTTACAGGTCAAGAGGAACAATTTATGGTCGTTGATGATAACAATCTCTACCTTCAATCTGACTACACCGAAAATAATGAAATTGAAACACCAACAACTGAGAGTATTGTAAGTAACGCAATATTTTTAATAATAGCTAAATTATAAAACGTTCCTATGAATTTAGTCAAAATTTTAGCTTGGTTTCGTTTACAATGAATAAACTGAAGTACTGGACCAATTTTTGAATAATCTTTCATAGATGGTAAGATGTTTTTATACAAAGATTGGAGCAAAAATTAGTTATAAGATATATAAAAGAGATTCATTCATTTACAAAGCAAAATAAATAACAACAAAACAAATTTTGTATTGAAATTAACAAAAAAAATAATATAAATGGCTGCACTGACTCGACTCTAAAAAAACAGAACATCTTTTGGAAATATTTTTATAATACAGATGGATAGAAACACGCACACTAACACACTTAAGTATTAGCTATTAAATACCTCTATGTATTGGTATTTATTTTTCGCCCCCCACCTTGTAAATGCTATTTTTGCTATTCGATATAATAAGGGGGCAAAAGTCATTTTTACCCCCTTGAGGTTAAAGTAAATTTGAATTTAGAACGTGATTTCAAAAAATTAAACCTATTTACTTCCATCTCCATGGTTTCGTATTTATATTTTACTAGCGACCCGCCCCGGCTTCACACGGGTATAAAACATATATACAAACCTTCCTCTTCAATCACTCTATCTATTAAAAAACCGCATCAAAATCCGTTGCGTAGTTTTAAAGATTTAAGCATACAAAGGGATATAGGGAAAGAGAAAGCGACTTTGTTTTATACTATGTAGTGATTTACCTTTCACAATGTAAATATGTACCTAAACTGAAATTAAAGTATGTAATTGTAAATATTTTATTTTGCATTTATTTCCTCGCTGAGGGGGGATGAAAAGTTACGTGTTGCACTCGAGTGCAAAGATTTTTCACCTTTTGTTTTTTTCATTCTCTCGCTTGGTCGGTCATCAAAGTTGAGCACGCGGTTAAAAAGAAATTTTGAACTCTTGTATAACAAATAACTATTATACATATCGGCGCAAATACAACAATTAACCTATAAATATGACCGCGCTGCAGGCGATCAGCCAATCACAATCGAGCCGCCGTCCAATACGGACCTCTCTGTGAGGTTACGAGGGCACGTGCGACAAGACTATAAATACAACCACGCTGTTGGAGAGCAGTCAGCGACTCATAATAAATAGGCTCCAATCCGCGACCACGAACCTAGGGGAATGGTTTCGGAAATGGGGCATCCAATTAAATCCAGAAAAGAGTGCGGCAGTTCTGTTCTCTCGTTCTCGAGTAAACGACCAGCACATCTCAAATCCCAAACTCCACCTCCATAAGGAAATATCATTATATGGACAACCGATCCCGTGGCGCAAGCATGCAAAATACCTCGGTATAACGCTCGACAGCAAAATGAATCGTTCATTCTCTCCCGTCTCTACTACCTGCTCTGTAAGAAAAGCAGCCAAATGTCCCTCAGACACAAGATAGCCATCTACAAAACCTGCATCCGCCCAATCATGACCTACGCTAGCGTAGTGTTCGCACATTGCGCCCCCAGCCACAAAACAATTGCAGACGATCCAGACGAGATTCATGCTAATCGCGACTGGAGCGCCCCTTTACGCGCGCAACGTAGACCTACATCACGACCTAGAACTTCCCACATTAACCCAATGGATGAAATTAGCCGCCCAACGTTACTTTGAACATTCCAAAAATCATCCTAACCCGTTAGTACGTAAAAGTATAAATTATAACGCCTATCCTGTCAAGGGACCGTGTCGTCGTCGCCCTAAACACTTCCTATTGGATCCGGACGATCCAATCACCCTAGCAAACGCCAGACAGCTGCCCGTGCAGCCCAAACAGACAACAGCCAAAACAGAACTAGAAACCGTTCCCCCTACATAGGCGTGGACCCTTATTCATCAAATACCGGCCAGCCCTTCAGGCAATCCCTGCCTCTACGACGGCCCAAGCCGAAGTTCGAGTCTCACAGGAGACGCCCTTGTGCTAGTCGTAGAAAAACAAAATAAACTCGGCCGAGCTTTCTAACTCGCCAACAAGTCCGCGTTTGTAAAAGCTAGCAGCGTAAAACCTTTCAAAAAAAAAAAAGGAGAGCAGTCAGTTATATTCGAGTCACCATACTGTTCGGACCTCTTTGTAAATTTGATACTGTGCTGAATAAACACGTGTAGATTACTTGTCAAGTTTCCTTTCGAAGACCAAAAATGAGTGATCATCAAGAAAACCATGGTTGTGACGTCAGCAATGCTGATGTCACGCATTTAAAAATACCCCCCTGTTATTATCTTCAATATCTATCAATTTTATTATTCAGGAAGAGCGGGATCTCCTATCACAAGTAAATTACTTAAAAGGAGATCCCAAGCTGTTATATTGTAAATGCTAGAATTAGTTAAACGAAATAAAATATGTATTTTTTATTTCAGAACCAACAACCAAGCCCTCAATGGATTTTGGAAAAGGCGAAAGCTTACCAACAATCAAAGTGAGTATTTTTTATCATAAGTAGACCAGGGAATAATAATTGGGACAACTCAACATTGCTCTGATCCCAAAGTAGATGAAGCACTTGTTATGGTAATCAGAGACGAGATCAACGTCACATTAAAGCGAATACAAAAAAGAAAACCTGTGAAAACTTAAAATTACCACAACAAACAACAATTTAATGAATTTTTTATGCCACAAATTATTCAAAAAGACACTCAACAACGACAAACGACAAAAGACAATCACTATAATATGATATAATCCTATTTTTACAAAGGGTCTTTGTCGTTGTACTTAGAAAGTAACATCCTTTTAATTTGTAAAGGCGGAGAGCCTTCTTTCCCACAGAAATTTAGTATAAATAGTGTGGCATGTTGTAGGCCCATCATGCAGTCGAACAGTACTCGCCTTAAAGTAAGCAACTAACAGTAATAAAGGAAGCCTACTCAAGACCAAAGAGTTTCAATGAAAGGAGCCTACAGTTGTAGTCGAGTCGCCGTACCTCCCAATCCAGAATAGTTAAAAAAGTGTGTACGTCTGCCGCTGCCGAGCGACGTGCATATTTAATGGTCCTTCGAGCCGGGTCGAGTCGCCGTACCTCCCAATCCAGAATAGTTAAAAAGTGTGTACGTCTGCCGCAGCCGAGCGACGTGCAATTAGTGATAATTAGTACTTAATTATTTTATTCTACATAAGGAACCTCCGTGCGGGTAAAGGCCTCCTCCAGACTTTGCCATTTGGGTCTATCTTGTGCTGTTGCAAGCCATTTAGGTCCAGCGACCGCGCGGATGTCGTTGTTGAAGATATATTAATTAAATTTGTATCGATTAATTTCTCTTTCAGGACACTGTTAGCAAGCCTCCAAAGGCGGGACCGCAAAGGCCGACGACGTAAAGGTGAACTGCCACCACCGCACGAGTTGTTGACGTCGCCGACTTTTAAATTGTACCTCTATTCCTGCAAAATGTGCAATTTTAAGTGCAACGCCATTAAGGAGCTGCAAACGCATAAGGTGAGCAAACATACAACCTTTGACTTTTTTTTAAAACTTTGATTTAATGAAACTACTAACAGTGCAGTTATCAAAGAATAAAAGTAAGTATAAGTGGAATGTAGAAATCCAGAATCTTTAAACGCGATTTCCCAAAAAATTACTTTTTTGTATTATGCCCTTATATTATTAAGGGTGCGATATTGTTTGTCAAGGTTTGTTATAAATTGGTTAAAATATGATGATAATTGTTGGAAGTGTCGGAAAAGTCGAGCCATCTGAGAGCTTTCATGGGAAACGCTGCCTAATCCCTTTGCGATATAACAAAACATCGTTTAACGGGATATTCCTTTTTAAATATATGTACAAAAAAGTCCTTGCATATATCTATATTTCAAGGATAGCTTATACCCATTCTATCTTTTAAGGGCCCAGATCATGAAAATCGCCGAAAAGAGTGCTATGATTTTTCATATTTAACCTATTTATATATGATTGATAACAGTGATAATTTGTGTATATTTAAATGAAAGATTATAAATTGATTTCCTACACATTTTAACTCTTAAAACCTTATAGTTATTATTTAATAAACGTCAACAAACGCACAAAATTGAAAAAAAAAAATGCAAGAATGCGTATTTTTCAGATTCAAGCCAGTAAATCAATACAAATTGATAAAACGAACACTTTTTGAACACATAAGAAACCAATAAATATAACTCTCTACTTTTTTTTGTACCTTTACAAAGTCTTCCTCTTTTAAAGCCCAAAAATCTATACATTTTTCTATGTAAATTCTCCATAGAAAAATGTATGAGAAATCACACGCATTGCCGATCGACACGAAGCCTAGGACTCTAAATTCTAATCGCCAGAGCGTTTTTGGATTTCAAGGCGACACCACGCGTGTCGGATGGACCACAGCACCATCAATATTGTGCGCTATGGTCGCGCAAATCCGAGGTCGCTCGTCCACGATCTGGACCCTTAATGGCTGTTCTATAGGGTTTTCCAAAAAGGGCGGGTAGATGTTTAAATGGTATAAAATAAGCTGTGTGTAAGGTATTAACAAAATTATTTTTTTATTTGAAAGACCCATGTAAGCCAAGTGTGGAATATGACTGTGGTTTGTTGGCATAGACCTGCGACTTCAAGAAAACCCGCAAAAGTCTAGCGGGATCAAATCGCATGACCTTGGTGGCCAATTATATATATATCTACTCTTAATCTAAGATAATCTTACCCTCAAATCGATCACGCACAGGTGATGGTTGATTATTTACCTGTATGAACCTGTCGTCTCAAATTTGGCCAGCAAACGTTGAAGAGTCGACTGTGAAGGGCCACCACGTCTACCCTAAAATGGGCGCAATGCTCGCAACGTTTTCACTAGCGAACACTCATTTTGATAATAAATTTTTATCATTCGAACGTGTAACTTGTCATAATCATTTGGCATAAGTAACTGAATAATAAATAAAACATTTTAAAGATGTAATTAAAACAAAATGGCCGCCACGGGCCGCCAAAATCTACGCGTGCTAATTGAAAGACCCTATATATATTTCTCATAAAACAAACTTTTTAACAGGCAGCTGAACACAGTAGTGGTAATTCGAATCGTGGAAGAAACAGCAGTATCGCACTGCAGTGTCCGAAATGTCCATATAAGTCACATACGCACGGACAGGTAAACACATTTTATTATTAACTATTTCAATTTCTTTATTTTCTCGATGACAGCTCCTGTGGAAACTTGAACGAGCGAGCCATCTTCATCCATCCATCCAAACTTTCGAAAACAAGTCAATCCATATGCAAAGTGTAGTTAATGAATTAAAACTTTAATTAGATACGGCTTTATGAATTATAGCGTCGGAAATCATCAAAATCGGTCCATCCGTTCTTGAGTTATGAATTGTGTAAATACCCGACTTTGTTTTATACTTAGATGATTCGATAAACAAAAGTAATTCATTATTTAAATGGTTTTTAAATTTTTCTTTTCACCCGACTTCAAAGTTCTTTGTACTCGATTTTGATTAATAAAACCTAATTAATAAAAGAAACAATATTTTTATCTCATAAAGTTTGCTTTTAAGAGTAACCTCTAAGTCAAAAATGGTAAATTTTTTTATCACCGCATAAAGTACAAAAAAAAACTTTTTTTATAAATTGAGTTTTTGGTTATTTTTCAATGTTAACATTCAGACAATGTCATTAAAAAACATACACATAAAAAAGATTTTGTATTGATTTGTGATATCCAACACAAAAAATTAATTGGTACCAGTTGTTCCTGAGATTAACGCATTTAAACAATTTTAATATAGAAATATGTTTATTTTCAGCTAGCGAAACACTTGAATCAAAATCATACAAACAAAGAATTCTCATACAGCGAAGCAATAAATTTAGATACAGACGAAGTTAATAACGCCGATGTGTTGGTATGTGGAGCGTGCGGGTTCGAGTCCTCGTCAAAGGAAGACTTCAGAACGCATATACAAGAAGAGCATGGTGCTACGGCTATTTAAAATTGTAAACACATCCATGTGTTCAGTTATTGCGGACCGATAGAAAGACAAACATACTAAATAGATAAAGGAAATTTGAAGACAGTAATGTACCCCCGACGAAAGATAAATTGTAGCTATATTATGCGAGCGAGTTCATGTCCATTGGGCCCTGAGGCGACGCGCGAGAGGCAGCTCGCCCCATCGATTACTGATTCGGTTATGGATACCGAAAATTAACGCTATTGTGTTATTTCATTGGAATAAACCATGACTACTCCAACAAGTTCAGGTAGAAAAAACCTTTTATAATACATAATCAAGCACGTGAAATGTCGACAAATGTCTTACAGATGTGTTTCGAAGAGAAAAATAAATAAATTCGTTTTTCCCGTTAACAATGCTTTAGATCGAGCGGCCCGTTACACTGGACTTACTAAAAGAACATTGTCTAGAATTCAAACAGAAGTCCATTTTTCAAACAAAAAATGGACCTCATCGTTCGGTAGTTAATAGCGGCCTTCACAAGTGCAGTTTGGAATGGCGTTTCTGGAACTGCGCACCAATCTGCGGATAAGTCTGTGCAGACTAGACCGCGCGCTGATCTGTGCTTCTACTTTATGCTTTAATTGTAATAACAGTTTGAACTGCGGTTCAAACTGTCTATTTCGCTTTCCTGCAGATAAAACTGTACGTATAAATGCTTTTCGAGAGTTTGGATCGCAGTTTGGAATGTCGGCCAATTTTAAAACTTTTAACCAGTATAGTAGAATGGATACACGCCTAGTGATCGTGTTAGCTGGATTTGTGTTTGCTTTTAATAATCTAAAAAGGAGACGTGCATGGGTGAGAAATATAGACGAAAATTTGGACATTTACCCATGTTAAAAGAAATACGAAAAAACTATCCAGAAGATTTTAAAAATTGCCTAAGGATGGACGGCGACAATTTTGATTGCTTATTGGAACTAATCCGTCGTAATTATTAAACTTGAGAGGTGTCAAGGGACACCCGGATTGAACGAAGTTCCTTTTGATTAATTAGTGAAGGAATTGTAATAAAATTTTATTTCTTTTAAGTTATAATAATATTTTTTTTATTACTAACAAATATAATGTAATATAAACTTAATCAGTAGGCTCAATTTTAGTAATATTTGGCTTGTGGTAACTGAAGTAGGAAACATATGTTTGGGATACTATTTTATTTAAATATCTTGAAAAAAACTGCTTCGATGGTAGTATTATATTTTGTTAATTCTACTGGATTATTGTTTATTCTTCCACGCTCCAAACTGCCATTTTGAAATAATTGTTATCCACACGAGGCACCTGCAAAAAACTATGAAGACGTGGCGCATCGAACTCTTGTGCCACCACGCGCTTGTCGCATCTACACGGACGGATTGGACGGCAGATCGGAATGGCGCGGGCTGTTTCCTACGGTTCGAACTGTACGTGTGAAGGCCGCTATTATAATTAATTAGGTCACCCGCATTCCTCAGGATGGACATGAACTCGCGCGCCTACTATAAAGTGAAGAACCACATCATAATCGGTGCATTCAATTAGCTATGATGATACAGATGGAAATTTTGACACGACAATAAGTGTTAAAATTTGATTACCAGCTGTGCCTCGCGGTTTCACCCGCGTTAATGTCGTCGTAATGATAGCTTTTTAATATAATAACTAGCTGACCCGGCAAACGTATTGCCATATTAATTTTTGGGGTGGGCTACCCTTATCACTTAGGGGTATGAAAAATAGATAGTAACCGATTCTCAGACCTACTGAATATGCATATAATTTGGTAAAAATCAGTAAGGTCGTTTCGGAGGAGTAAGGTAACTAACATTGTGACACTAGAATTTTATATATAAGAATAATCCCAGACATGCAACGTAGTTTCTTACTGTTGTCACTCGCCGATAGATGGCTCTGTACAAAGTTTTATAATGTATTTAAATTTTTATTATTTATTATTATTGTAATTATGTATTAGTATTGTAACAAAACACCGCCGCATTGGTCTAGTGGAAGCGTTACAACCGAGAGGTCCTGGGTTCGATTCCCGGTGGAGATAATAAAAAAAACTCGGTCTGGCAGGGCATAGAAGGCTGATCACCTACTTGCCCCTAAAAAATCGATCAGTGAAACAGATGTAAAATGCATCTGCCCCATACCCCACTAGAGGACACGGGACTTCACTTATTGTAACAAAAAATGTTATTATACATCCATATGCATTTAGTATAAAGCGGTTATTTTAATAATACAAACAGACTCCAATTTTATTTATCTGTATAATATAGGTTAGCTGACCACGCGAATTTTGTATCGCTGAGTTTAAAAGTCTCATAAAATGGAAGTCTATAGAAAATGTATGAGGAAACGAGAGATATCTTAAAGGAATGTATCTATTCGGATGCGATTGGCTATTTTAAACATCATTTTGACAATTTATGAAGATTTGTTCATCCATTTACGAGGTAATTAATGTGTCGGGATGTATTCTTGACGTCCTAAATAAAATCCTGTATCGTTTTTTGATATTGTCAATCAATTTTTATAAGTTTCGGTTGAGTGTTGCATGAAAGTGTAACCAACACTCAGTATTATATTCACAGAAGTTTTATTTAAGTATAAGTTATCATGAATAAAGATATTGTCAAATTATTATTTTGTATTACGACCTTTTCCGTAAGAAATTTTCAAAAAAAGAACAAGTGAAAATGACTGAAAAATGAATAATTTAAAAAAAACGACTAAATTGTAATGAAACTACTAAATAGATTTTGATGAAATTTGAATGGGAAGCACCAGCTTTTAAACAAAAAAAGAATCATCAAAATCGGTTCATCCAGTCGAAAGTTCTTAGGTAACAAATATTAAAAAATCAGCGTCGAATTGAGAACCTCCTCCTTTTTATTGAATTATGACTACCTACATAATATAAAACAAATTCATCCGCTGCGTGTGTCAGTCTGTTTGCGAAAAACTACTTAACAGATTATCATGCCAGTTTCAGCAATGGATAGATTCATCAGGAAGGTTTAGGTATATGTGTACAATTTGTCGACGTTTTGTGTAAATTGGTTGAAATATGATTATAATTGTTGGAAGTATCGAAAAAACTCCAGCCACCTGAAAGCTTTCATCGAAGACGCTGCCTAATCCCTTTGATATATAACAAAACAATGCATAACGGGATATTTCTCTTTTATAGATGTATAATAATATCCTTGCTCATACCTTTTAAGTATAGCTTACTATACCCATTCTATCTTTTATTGGCGGTACAAAGTTCCCCGTGTCAATATTTAAATTGAAGTTAATAAGTAATAACACTAGCTAGCTAATAAAATTGCGTTAAATGAAACATCGACTAAATGGATTACAAACAAGCTGCGCGCGCAACCAAATCCAAGATGGCTGCGATAGCGACGTTACAATATATTCGATAGTAATACGATTATTTTTAATCGATGGTTTAATCCGATTGCGACGAAACCTGAGTATGGAGTCAAATTTGCGCTTTATCATAATAAAACAACCACGTTGTGATTCAAAAGAGAACTTTATTATAACTAATAGACATTACACTCATAATATAGCAGAGTTTTACAAACTATTACTTTAGATACATTTTAACATTAATTATAAACAGTGGTGGATTTACCAGCAGGCTGAGTAGGGAGCCTAGGGCGGCAGATTTTTGGGGCGACAAATTTGGGATTGAAATTTTTGTTTTAGCTTCACATAAAAATCAAAAATATTTCTGCATGACTGTTTCCTGATGTTTTAAAGATTTTTTTAGAGATTTTTCTCTCTCGACACTCTCACTTGTTATTCACTTCACAGACTTCAATATTCCAGACTCCAGAGTAAAACAACTAGTTTTACTTATGACGATATCATCGATGATTTTGCCAACAAAAAATCGCGTAAAAAGGTATTGTAACAAACTTTTATAACTTGACTGAGTCGAATATTTTTAACGTTTACCGAATGTACTTACATAATTTGTGTAAGTAGCATACATTACCCCGCCTTATTAATCGTACATGATTGAGCTTTGGTTAGCTCAAAATTATACCTAAAAACTATTTTACGTGCAATTTCAACGAAATTGTTTAATTCTAAAAAAATAGGACATGACAATTGTATAGGCAAGGGCGGCAAAAACTTTACAGCCCATACCAGAGGTTCCCATACTTTTTTTTCTCATAGACCACTTTAAACATTTTGCTAGATCTGGTGGACCCCTGCAGCTATTACATTTACTAACTTACTTCCGAAACCCGAAAAAAGTATATGTCTATGGAAATCTATGTTGTGATTATTTTTCAATCAACTATGAGTTAAAAGTTTGCGTAAAAAATGTGAGAATTTATATCGTTTTGATTATGCTGTGAGTGGATGTCATTTAAGCTAAGTTTCAAGGCCAGTCTAAAAAGCGTCTTCATCCAATAGTAATTGGATTCCTACTTTACTTTTTTGTATTCTACGATTGACTCACAGTACAATAAACCAATAAGCTCCCACTTCGGACTGATAAAAAGTAAAAATAAATATTTTCTTGTTTTGTAGCTATTTATTCAAACACAAAAATTACTACACTTTTAATTATGTTGTTATAACAGTCGTAGTAGAATCAAAATTTAACATCAAAACTAATAATGATTATTATTTTAAAAACAGTCACAATATAATCAAAATTTTAATTTCTACATTGGTAATCTGAGATAAAAGTTATAACTTTAGTGGGATGGATACACTTGGTGAATTGACAGCAAATTATGAATATTTAGCTTGAGTTTAGTTAAGTATAACCGTAAATCTCCTCGCTCTGTAAAATTTTATCTGCTACGTTTTTTTGTCAACACGTTTGTTACGGCACTAAAACTGCGTTCGAGAAGATATGACGAAGGAAACGCTATAAGAAATTTTTCCACAAATCCCCACAGTCCTGGATATTTTTCAGGTAATTTTGCCTGCAGCCAAAATAATTGATACCCTCTTTTGAATGCTACTTTGAGCTCCTCATTAGTGCTAAGCTCGAGTAGCTCTTCTTGCAGTACCACATTTTCCACTTCAGTTTCATCATATGGATTTATTATCCATGGTGGTATATCCATGGACAGAATATCTTCAAATCTGATTTTAAAATCATCATACAGGGCAATCAAATGTTGAACATACGTCTGAATATCTTCGTCGAGGCATTCTACCTGCCATAAATTTGGAAACTGGGAAAATTCACGTCGACCAATGTTTTGCTTCATAAGTTTCAATTCACCAAGAAAAGCTGAAATTACACTCTTTGTTTTTATCAAATTGAGGCTGTCCCCTAGTAACTGTAGGTTGAGGTCATTGAATTTTTTTGAACAAATCTGTCAAATACGCAATGTCTGCTTTGAAATTCATGAGGTTTTCTTCCAAAACAGGATCTTTAGTGTTCAGAAACTCTAAAACAGAATCGACAAGCAAATAGAATCTTAATAGACATGCCCTTTCGACAACCAGCGTACTTCGGTATGTAACAGCAATCGTTGGAAGTCCTCATTATTTTCGTCGCACAATTGTGCAAATAAGCGCGTATTTAATGCATTGCTTCTTATTTTGTTAACTGCATTAATCACAAATTGAAGCGCTTGGTGCAATCTATCTCTCAAATTTTTCGCTACTAGAAGTTGTCGGTGGATGACGCAGTGAATTGCAATTACCTCTGGTATAATCCTTTTAAGATAACAGGAACTCTATCTGTTGCTACCAAAATAATGTTTGTAAATGGAATTTGTTTTTCCGTAAAAAAATCATTCACAACATTAAAAATTGATTCACCTTTAGTGTCTGTCTTTAAAGTTTTTGCGAATAGTAACTCTTCAAACATTTGTTCGCCTTTGATAAGTGGAACATATGCCAATAATAATGCTTCATTACCAGGTAAAGTAGACTCATCCAGTTGAATAGAAAAATGAGTTGTTTGCAGATATTTACCCAAGAAACTTTCAACATCAGACCTCATTTCATTAATACGTCTTTGTACAGTGTTGTTACTGAGCTTTTTATAATATTGTCTACCTATATTCATAGGAGAAGTCAAGTCGGGTCACTTAATATATATTTTAGAGACTCCCGTTAACGAGTTGTGGACCCCCATTTTTTTTTCACGCAAGCGTAGACCCCTGTCGGGCTCCCGTGGACCCCTGGGGGTCCACCTGGACAACTTTGGGAATCAATGGTTGAAAATATGTAAATCCGCCACTGTTTATAAACCTACCTGTCTAGAATCGATTTCACAGTATCACTCGATTGGAAGCAACAGTCAATGTCAAATTCGATTCATAAAATCGATAACAGCTCAGTCCAATTCAGGATGTGAACGTGTTACGCGTCTCTATCAAAATTTTACATATTTTCCTAAACTCCATATTTGTATACAATTTTCAAGTGAATGTATTTTTATTACATATTTAATATATAGTGTTTTCTAAGTGTTTATTATTCAAATGTAAGTTACACTATTTTAATTAAAATAAACAAATTTTGTATTTACACGGGACATTTTTTCGATCTCTCTTTTTTGTCTTAGGATTAATAATATCACTTTTTAATACATATTTATTAATCAAATGTAATTTGACACTATTTCTACATAATTCATATTTGATTAGTTAACAATATAAAAATAATAACTCATTTGTATCTCGAGTTAAGTACATAATATATTTTAATACTGAGGTACAATTATGGCGATGGTATATTTATGATTAGTGTCTAAACTTTTAAGCGTAATAATACATTTTAATTTCATATAATTGACTCGATTTTTAGTTAAAATAATGTAAAATTGTATGTATAGATAATACAAATCTTTTCTATAAGCTATTTATTTCGCGTAAGTACCTCTAAGAAATAAAACAATAAGTTTTTGAAAATTAAGAGTAGAAAGAAAATGAAAATTTAGAATTCTTTTAATTAATTACCTACGTGTAGTACTGTGCATTTCGGTGCAGAATACATTTTAATATCTAGAAACTTCAGCTATTTAGATACATACAATGTTCGTTATAAATAAAAAACCCAGTAAAAATATATTTCACATCTTACGTTCGTTATAAATAAATTTCAGCGATTTCTCGCCCGATTGTAGAACTATTGATTGTAAAAATTCTAAAAAAAAAATTGGACCACTTCGATGAGCTACCTTATCGTTTGACACCATACTCATCCAAATAGATCTACGGGCGGAGACAGGAGTGGAACATACAAAATACATATCGGATTAATAACCTCCTTTTTTGGTTTTTTGGAAGGTCGGTTGAAAAATGGGGCAGTTTTAGGATTTAGTTTTGTTAACTATACTATAGTTATAGTATATTAATGGCTGCTTTTCTTCAGCTGTATTTAAATAAAGAATTATTGAAAATTGCTTCATTGATTTTGAATTTCCATATTACCACAAATCTGCGTTTATTCTATGTATTAGTGAAACTGTTAAGGATATGTCTTTATTGTATTCTTTTCTGTTTTCTTTGATATATTTTGTTTCTTGTTAAAAATATAAGGATCATGTAACTGATAATATATATTTGAATAAACTGATAGGAATAATTATTCCAGTATGGCGCCGGTAAAATTTGGTCTCTTTAAAACCAGAAGCAGGGATCAGCAGGAACAGCCGTCTACTGAAAATTTGCTTCAATCAAGTCACAGTATTGACCAAGGTAAAGCCAAATAACAAATCTATACTGTTGTGTGCAAAAGGTCCTGGGTTCAAAACCCGGTAGGTGCATTTATTTGTGTAATGAGCTTATATGTATTTACTGTGGTAACCTCGTTGTTTCTGATTACCATAACACAAGTGCTTCAGCTATTTATTTTGGGATCAGAGTAATTTTATTTATTCTTTTATTTGAATTTAAAATCTCTTATAACGCTCGACCAAAAAGGATGTGTCTGCCTTTAGTATCGATCTCTAAAGTCTAAAGGCCGCGGCCTGAGACCTAACTCTAAGCGAATGGAAATATTGTGATGTGTTTTAACTTGTAAGCTGACGACCATATAAGAGTTATTACACACGATTTTTGAGTCCGAGTTCTGTGTACACGATTTTGACTTCTTATACCTAATTAATAAAAGAAATAATATTTTTATCACATAAAGTTTGCTTAGAGTGGTAACCTCTAAGCATTTGTCAAAAATCGTATATTTTTTATCATCGTATAAAGTACCAAAGCAAACTATTTTTTCTATAGAGTTTTTGGTTATTCTTAAAAACAAATATTAAACAACTGACACAAAAAGATTTTTTTTGTTCACTTGTGATATTAACTAGTTGTGCCCTGTGGTTGCACCCGCGTTAATTTCATCATAACTTGATGTTATATATTCATATCGAATCAACAGCCTAAAAATAAGTTTCAAGCTTTGAGCTCTAAAAATGACAATACTTGTATACAACTTTTCATCTTTCCCTTTTAACTCCTTAAAATCCAATTAAAAAGTACTCTATGTTCCAGGCTCTAGACTATCTGGGTACAAAATTTCATTTAAATCAGTTCAGTAGTTTTGGCGTGAAAGCGTGACAGACAGACGTAGATACTTTCGAATTTATAATAAGTATGTATGGATTTAGAGTTCATCTTTTTACTTTATTTTTCAGCTGGCACCCCTCACTCTCCAATTCCATCGACCAGCAAAGGTCTGGTGGAGGACTTATCACCTCTCGACTTCGCTATACTAAACCTTGATGATGACGATGATGATGGTGTAAGTATATGTAGACAGACACACAAAATAACGCATCGTTCTGACCAATCACGTTGCGGCAAATACGCATACCACACCATTTTACATTTACATTTAAATAGACTGTGTACTGATTGCAATCTTATATAAAATTCTCGTGTCACAATGTTAGTTACCTTACTCCTCCGAAACGGCTTTACAGTTTTTTACCAAATTATATGCATATTCAGTAGGTCTGAGAATCGGCTACTATCTATTTTTCATACCCCTAAGTGATAAGGGTAGCCCACCCCTAAAATTAATATGGTTTAATATACAAATTACATATCTACTCGCTTATACATCTGAACCATCAACTCTTATGAAATTCATCCAAATAAATAAATAATTCTATTTGTAAAAATCGGGCAGTTTTTAAATTGCCTTCAATTTATTTTAATCGATAAGGTTTGATTTCCGAGGAAACAACAGTTAATAAAATTCTTTATAAAATTTTTTTTCCAGATATTATCAGAAGGAAATCTGTCAAGAAGAGAAAGTATTTATAACAAAATTAATGAACCTGATGTAAGTAATTTACGATTCCAATATATAATTATTATTTATTTATTATTATTTATTTTTCATGTGTGATGAGCACGAATGTTTGTTTCCGAGTCTTGGTTATTTATAAACTTATGTATTTATTGTGGTACCCTCGTTTCTAGTTACGTTTTGACGTAGTTTGACGGGACTGATTGGTAGATAGCTGATGCAAAGGAGTAACTTAGGCTACTTTTATTTTAGAAATTAATATAAATAAAGAGTGGACGAAGTCCATGATGTGTCTTTATAAACTTATTTATTGTGGTAACCTCGTTTCTGGTTACCATAACAAGTGCTTCAGCTACTTTGGGATCAGAGCAATGTTGAGTTGTCCCAATTATTATATATCCATTCGCGCTGTAGACCGAGAGAAAACAAAAGCGTTTGAGATGTGTTAGCGTCAGGGATCTACCATATGGCTTTTTGGGCTTCAGCCCAGGGCTCCGTGGAATCAAGGGGCTCCCAGCTAAATCAAGTTAAAGTCAAAAATAGACGATAATGCGAAAGAAAATTTACTGCCTCATTTTTTTCTATATTTTGAGTAATTAGGTGGGTAATATTAGCCTATGGCTTATGGAGTGGATTGGGATCGTTCGCAATTATTTGTTCGTTTCTTTTAAATTGCTTTCTATTTATTTATTCTACATTTAGAAAACTTATTCAAAAAAGATTAATTTATATTTTTTTATTTATTTACAATAATATACTTATATATATGTTAGAACAGGAAGGCCTTTATCAGATTTGATCAAAGCAATCGCGGGCGTCTGTGAGACCAGAACAATAAAAGATGGCTTCTTTTCCAGCACTTAAATTCTAATCTTGCAATCACAATGAAATAGTTGTTCACACGGGATAATTAATAACTAATTACAGCAAAAGTCTATTATAAATTATAATAAAAGCGATTCGTAAACCCAGCCTCGACCGATGTCGATTCGAAAAAGCCGCTTCGCTTCCATCATCATGACGCTCCGCCAGATTGACATTATGCCCTCTGTCAACGTCAATCTAATGATTCTGAGTAATCCACTCTTCTGAGCTATACGCCGTAATATATGTATTTACAAAATACAAATGCGTACCCAAAATACTGGCGAAGTCCATTACCGCGTTGCATCGCTATACTAAAGCATTGATCGAAATATGAGCCCGCTTTTGGGTTTCCTGTTGTATTAAAAAATTTGATAAAAAATAATCTAAAATGATTTTGATGTTTATTTTTTATGAATTATGTATTATATAGTGATTATTTATATTATATAATGATTAACTGCATCCGTGGCTAATTGGTTTATTCGTCTGCATGTTGAGCCGGAGGTCCTGGGTTCGAATCCCGGGGAACACAATAATGTTTCGGTTGGGTAGGTACAGAATGCTGATCACCTACTTACCTGTAAAGAAAATGATCGGTGAAACAGATACAGCAATTTCTCTGCCCCATGCCCCACTAGGGGTTATGGGAATTAACTTTTTTTAATCTGAAAAGTTTTCATATAAGTTTAATTTTTTTCAGGTCAACTACCGCCAATTAGAAAACCCATCACTAACATCAACATCGACTCTAGAAGATCTGGACCAAATACATATTTATGATGAGCCAGCCACACATATAGACGCCTCCACATCATACGACGCGCATTCATCACAGTTTGACATAAACTCATCACAGATTGACATAAACTCATCACAGTTTGACATAAACTCATCACAGTTTGACATAAACTCATCACAGTTTGACATAAACTCGCAATTTGACGTAAATTCAGAATACGAAGCGTCAATAGCTCCAAGTGAAGATCTATCAGTCTATTGTGCTATGTTGAAGAAATCCAAGAAAAGTCGATCGAAGGAACAACAATTACGTGACATTGACATGTGGCAAGCCAGTGATATTGAAGTTATGCAGGTGAGTTGAAATCACTTTCGTACATATATAAATCTGAAGAATTTGTTTGAACGCACAAATCTCAAGAACTACTGGCCCAAATTGATAAATTATTTTTGTATTAGATAGGCCATTTATCAAGGAAGGCTTTAATTATAAAGGTATGACCAATAGGAGTGGAGCATCGATGGAAAATGTTGCAAAAATGGGGGAAAATTATTAAGTGTTGCGAGGCATTGCTAGTATTTGTGCGTCACTTGAGTCTACGTTGAAAGACGTAGTTGAAAAAAACTACGTCTTTTTTGTTACTAGCTGACCCGACAATAAAAGATAGAATGGTTATAGTAAGCTATCCTTAATAGATAGATATATGCCATCAAGGACTTTTTTGTACATTTATAAAAGATTAATATCCCGTTATGCATTGTTTTGTCATGTCTCCCAAAAAAGCTCTACAACCTACCTCCTACCTCTATCATACTTCAACCAATTTACAAAAAACCTTGACAAATTATGTACCTAAACCTTCCTCGTGAATAGCTCTATCCATTGGTGATACATCGCATCATAATCCGTTCAGTAATTTTTAATGTAATTGCGAACAGACAGACAGACGCGGTGGACGACTTTGTTTTATATGTAGTAATGATTAACACCTCGGGAGATTTTATCTTCAATTTCACTTGTTTAATTTATTTATTTTACATAATATTTTGGAAAACTTACAGAACAAAACGAGAAAGAATATTTAAAAGAAGTTGGTAAATAATTTTAAGAATAAGAAACCGAAATTCAAATTGTGTCTCTAAAACTGTTGAAACAGATTTTGATTAAATTTTAATGGGAAACACCAGCTTTCAAAGAAAAAATAATCATCAAAATCGGTTCACCCAGTCGTAAGTTCTGAGGTAACAAATTTTTTAATTTTTTTTTAAATTTATAAATATTTTCGCATCCAGAAGATATTGTATGCTATATATAGTATGATTTGAGAAGTAGGTTTTGTACTCAGATCATAGAAAGGACTAGACACCTCTGCAGCCTGCAGAGGCGTAGCGCTTGTCGCCGCGACATGCCCAAAATCGAACATCACGGCTCGGTGTAGCCTAGTCGCAAATTTGTCGTCTAAGGGAAAGGTTCTCCCATATTTTCGTAAAATGCCGACTTGTTGTGCAGTCACGTGCAAAAATAGGAGTGAAATTAAAAAATACAAGAACGATGGAGTCACGTACTACATGGAAATACTTGTTTTTATGTTTATTACTCATTAAAACGAAATATTTTAACAAATAAATTAAGTGTCGCATGTTTTTTCTGAATTGTACTAATAAATCGATCCAATTAGCGATAATTTGTTTATACGTTGTACATTGACGGTTTAGTACTGCAATCAAATAGTGCTGCGAGTCGCGTTAGAAAATGTCAGCGCAATGTATTAAATTGTATCGATATCCACTACGGAGTTTTTTCATGGTACGGCCGCTTCTGTGTGCGTGCTTAAATGTGTGCGTGAAGCACGTTTAAGCCAATCACAGCGCGAGTGTGCTTGTGTTGTAGGCTCTCAGGCCAGACCCTAAGTATTGTTTGTAGCTATGGTGGGAGAAAGTTGGAGACACCGGTACTCTTTTACATTACTATTTCTGTGGTTTTGTATGTTTCAGAATCTGCTCAGCCGCAGTGGTACACTCGATGAGCAAATAAAATGGGAGGCGATTGCAACGGCCCGTGGCCTCTGCACGTTGACGGACTGCTGCACGTGTGATGACTGCACTGGTGCAAAATACTTGGCAGGTATCACTGATGGCGATGGCGGTTTGGGAACTGCCTCCCTCTTCGGCCCCATTAATATCGGCTGTCAGATACAGTAAATTTCTAATTTTAAGCGCCATGAATGTTGGCTGTCTAGAAGGTTGCGTTTTTAGGCTTTAAAGTTATTTCAATGACAGAGAGGTTTGTCTATAAAATGGATTCTTCCGACGTCCATATGATAATTAAGCGATAATTGTGTAATGCTATTTTTAATTATTTTAAGCTTTATGAATGTTTGCCGTTAACATTTTTTTTTTGATGGCAGGTTTGGTTCGTCCAGAAATGGTTAAAAATTATTATTTATTTAGTTTAAAATAATGCCAAAGATGGATTGTGATAATATATGAAGAATGTTTTTGCGCTTTTTTTTTTTTGATGATTTTAATAATTCATTCTTCAGTGTATTAAAACCTGTTCATATTTATTTAGTTAAAAAAACAAAAATGTCATTTTGAATAGGCCCCATACTTGACGTTTAATTTGACAAATGTCAATGTCAATTGTCAGTTGACAACTGTAAGTAGTGTCACACAATATAGGTATTGCTTTGGAAGAGTCAAATTATCCTTTTCCAATGCATTTATAATATTGTGTGCCACTACTTTGTACACTAAAGTAAAAATTTTACACTTTTCTATAAACTCCATACTATATAAGTGACTATATATATTATATACTAGCTTTGTAGGAATTTCTATACATTACTAGCAACGTCTCGTTTAGTATCTATGTACACATTATTAAACATAAAGAAATTAATGAAGCATTTCTTTAACTTTGAATGTTGGCTCGCTTGGCGCTGTCAGTAATTGGTTTACGATTGAACTGTCATAGATAATAGCTATCTATTATCTATGACAGTTCTCTATGACAGACAGTGACAGTTATCTATGGCTTTATGGGCCTATGCCCATAAAGCTTTTTTCGTTTTTGGATGCCAAAAATGGCGAGTTCGAATGTGTTATGTGAAAAGATTACAAACATATGGAATAAGACCTAAAATATCAAATAATTTTATAGATGAAGTTTGTTTGAATGCGTTAATCTCAGAAACTACCTAAACAGGTAGTTAAACAAACAAATTGACATATGGTTTAAACAAATTGTTTTTTTTTTACTAATGGTCGAAATTCAAGAGTAAGGTAGGTATGTGTGTCATTCAAACAGTAGTGTAATGTTTATTTTCATCAATTTAATGTATTTCTAATTCATTTATATAAAAAAGCTTTATGCCCTTCTCCATATAAACGTTAACTGTGTCAAATTTCACGTTCATCTGTTCGTGCAACTTTCTCAATCTGTTGCCTTCCTCGATAAACGTACTATATAACGCGGAAAGATTTTTTTCAATTCGAAACACTCATTTCTGATATTGCAACAATCAAATAAACTCTCACATATACGTATCGATTTTGACATGTATGTTTGCAATTAAATTTACCTAAAACAGATGTATGTATATGTAGTATTTATGTGTGTGTATCTTTTTATATTTGACCGTTTTAAATAATGTCGAAAATTCTGTTTTTAGCCGGTAAACTTTAACTAACCTTTTTAATTTAAGATTTTGATGATGAAAATCAAATTCTTAAGTATAGAACTTAACTTTATCAAAGTCTGTCCAGCCGTTTCTGGCTATGTGTGAAAAGGTCAGATATTTCAGTTTTTGTTCCATTGCTGTGAATCCTATAGTAGTGTGTTTGACCTATATGTATGTCCGTTACTGTGATCGATTAACTACTCTATGGCTTAACTGTTTTTGATAAATGCCAGAAATTTATCTTGGTGGCGCAATTATCACTTGTGCCACAATTCAATTTTATTACAAAAACAGCTTTTTATGTCTGCTTATATATTTTTACTAAAGTGACCCGTTTACATTATTCTTAATTAGTGTAGTTTATATATTTTGTATCGAATGTAAAAAACTTTGTAAAAACTAAGTCACATCTCTAGTTTCCGATAAAATTTCATATTTATCGACAACTTTAATATTTACTTATACACCTAGATTAATTTGATGCAAAGTCGACTTTTCACTTTACTTTTTGCTTAGAAATAAAGGCATAAATATAAAATAAAATCATTGAGCGATTTCATTTGAAAGTTGGTGTGATCGAGATTTTAGCTATAATTTGTGAATATCTATGGCTAGAGAACGGATTTTCCCAAGTTGCATCTATGGTTGCCTAGCAACAGGTTGCTAGGCAACCATAGAATAAATATTTTAGTTAAGACGCAAGTGTACGCAAACAGACTGCGGCATTGTGCTTTAGAAATCAGTATAATTTAACTAAAATTTTGTCATAATTAAATAATTTTAGTTTGAATGAGAAAAATAATATAAAAGGTAGAAGAACAAATAAATTAATGTTTTTGGATTGTTAACCGACCAAAACTAAAAAGGTGGTTATCAATTCGACGTTTAAAGTCGACTTTCTTCAAACTGACTTTTCGTGTGAATTTTAAAAAGGCCACTTTCGATAGCTTTCATGATTTTAAATAGGAATTATAAAAAAATATAAAGTTATTCTGTAATAAAGGAATAGATGAATAGCCAATAAAAGATAGAATGTGTATATTAAGCTATCCTTAAAAGGCAGGTATATGCTACCAACTTTTTTGTAAATCTATTAAAGAGGAATATCCTACCAAGCGTTGTTTTGTCATATCTCAAAGGGATTGGGAAGTGTCTTCGATGAAAGCTCTCAGATGGCTTGGCTTTTCCGCAGCGGCGGCCTTAAGGGGTAGCGAACAGAGCAATCGCCCGGGGCCTCGCTCTAGCAGGGGCCTCGCGCAATAACCCAAGCAAAATTTGAAAAACAGATTTTAAACTATTTTTTCGCGATGGACAAGGGGCCTCGCTAAGACTTGCCGCCCGAAGCCTCGCAATGGGTAGGGCCGCCGCTGCTTTTCCTTCACTCACAATTATCATATTTCAACAAATTTACACAAAATTCTTGATAAATTATATACATAAACCATCTTCGTCAATCGCTCTATATATTGGTGAAACTCGAATTATAATCCGTTCAGTAGTTTTAAGTTTATCGCGGACAGGCAAACAGACACGGCATTTTATAATATGTAGTGATTAACCATTTTCAATATACTTTTAAATGTGTTATAACAATGATATTTACCGTAAAGAAGCAGTTATTTTCTTTCTAAAAAGACATGAGATGAAACTATCAATAGACGGACGTTAGACGCGCGGTTTCTCAACCGTCAAGAAGATGTTCGGGGAAATTATATTGGCTCTTTGATTTTTGGAAGCGGTCTTTTTACAAATAGCATATGAATAGATGAATTATAAAAGGCCTCGTACATAAAGACTGTATATATAAGGATTCTTCCATAGAAATATATGTATATAGATATAAACCCTGATAACTCCTATATGGAAATACAATTTGTATCATGACTTAATTCCGAATTCATTGTAGATAAATATTTCTTTAGTCCACTATGAAGTCAGTTTTTTTAAAATAATAAATAACTTTATAATATATAAATAAATAGTAGGTACTATACTTGTTTTTTACCGACTTCAAAAAGGAGGAGGTACTCAATTCGATGCTATATTTTTTTTGTAATCTTTTTGTTCAAAATCTGTTCAGCAGTTGTAGAGATACAATTTTTCGGGTTTTTTGTTTGTTAAAATTTTAAATTTACTTACCTCTATGAAATATATACAATCAACTTGTTATTTATTAAATTGAATATAATTTTCAACACCGCACTCATGTATATAAAGGCGCTTGTAACCAAACTGTGACATTTTGATTACGCACAAGTGCGATTATGTAGTAAAACCTTTTTACCGACTTCGAAAAAGGTACTCAATCCGACGCTATTTTTTTTTGTTTGTTACTTCAGAACTTTCGACTGGGTGAACCGATTTCGATGATTTTGTTGTTTGAAAGCTGGTGATTCCATTTAAATTTTATCAAAATCTGTTCAGTAGTTTTAGAGTTACAATGTGAAGTCAGTTTTTTTTTGTTAAAATTTTATAACCAAAATGGTCGGTGGCCGAAACAGAACGATATCTCCCATAGCAGTGTTTCTTAAGAAAATAGAATATTTGTTATCTTTTAAATTAAGTATAAGTAGGTACCTATTTTTTAGATTTATTATCAATAACTTTATATTATTTTAAAGCTTCAAATGTTTTTCCAATCATATTAAATTTTCAATATGTAAGTTAAATTAATATTGATTTTATATAATTTTAAGTTATTATTTATATGTATATGCTTTAATACTAAGTAAAAATGATATTCAATGTAAAGTTTATTTTAAGTTTAGGGAGTTTTTTTTTCGACCACTTGTTTAATTTTTAATGTTTTAATGATAAGTCCGATATACTGTTTACCAAAACGTTATTTTATTCACAGATTAACGAAATTTATTTGTGAAACATAAAACTGTAGAACTATGAAGATATCTGTGTTAGCTGTGATTTTTTGTGTTGTAGATAATAAAAATAATTATGTGTGATTTTGTAGTTTTATTCATACACTAGTGGGCCCCGCTAAGTTTATATCGCTTCACAAAAATAACGCTAAATCGTCATTCCATAAAAAATGTATTGACACGAATTTTCTTCATAAACACGTCTTATTCGTGAGTTTTTCGATATTTTTAATAGTTATTCTGCTATTATCGGATTAGATGAATCTAAATAATTAGAGATCATTAAATTCCAGCCCTTTCTGAGTTTTAAACGTTGTAAATAACTCTGTTTTAAAATATATTTAAATAATTACGTATGAATAATTCCTGATTTTTGACAGTAATTACAGTTGGCGCCAAATCCCATAGACGCATTTCAGACCAAAGATAATTTTCATAACGTTACATAGATGGCGCTAACTTCAAAAAAACATAATATAGACTTTTACAAGTCTAGAATGATAGCATTTTACAATACTATATGCCACATTTAGTAATAAATCCAACAATAATTGATAGTTTTGTTTTAAAATTATATCAATACATAAGAAAAAAATATGAAAAACGATTGATATTGTCTGTTTTAATGTCTTTCGGTGATTCGAATCGCGTTTTTTTTGTTGAATATGACTACAATTTTAGTATGAACTGTTGGAGGGTCCGTAGCTACAGCCTTAACCGGTGACGGCATTGAGCCGGTCTAAGTCTTCGCCATCAGCGCGAAAGTAATCCATATATGGTTAACACTAAATAAGTATTCTCTATACGCAAAAAAATGATAAAAGGAGATATCGGTCTCAACATCGTGGTGGTAGCTGATTTGACCTTCTCTTTACCAAACCATTTTCAAATATCATTTCCTCTCATTCAATTATTTCACTGTCACAGCAACAGGTTGCTAGGCAACCATAGCATAAATATTTTAGTTAAGACGCAAGTGTACGCAAACAGACTGCGGCATTGTGCTTTAGAAATCAGTATAATTTAACTAAAATTTTGTCATGATTAAATAATTTTAGTTTGAATGAGAAAAATAATATAAAAGGTAGAAGAACAAATAAATTAATGTTTTTGGATTGTTAACCGACCAAAACTAAAAAGGTGGTTATCAATTCGACGTTTAAAGTCGACTTTCTTCAAACTGACTTTTCGTGTGAATTTTAAAAAGGCCACTTCCGATAACTCTTCATGATTTTAAATAGGAATTATAAAAAAATATAAAGTTATTCTTTAATAAAGGAATAGATGAATAGCCAATAAAAGATAGAATGAGTATAGTAAGCTATCCTTAAAAGGCAGGTATATGCTACCAACTTTTTTGTATATCTATTAGAGAGGAATATCCTACCAAGCGTTGTTTTGTCATATCTCAAAGGGATTGGGAAGTGTCTTCGATGAAAGCTCTCTGATGGCTTGGCTTTTCCGCAGCGGCGGCCTTAAGGGGTAGCGAACAGAGCAACCGCCCGGGGCCTCGCTCTTGTAGGGGCCTCGCGCAATAACCCAAGCAAAATTTGAAAAATGGGAAGTGTCTTCGGTGAAAGCTCTCAGATGGCTTGGCTTTTCCGCAGCGGCGGCCTTAAGGGGTAGCGAACAGATCAATCGCCCGGGGCCTTGCTCTTGTAGGGGCCTCGCGCAATAACCCAAGCAAAATTTGAAAAATGGGAAGTGTCTTCGATGAAAGCTCTCAGATGGCTTGGCTTTTCCGCAGCGGCGGCCTTAAGGGGTAGCGAACAGAGCAATCGCCCGGGGCATGGCGGGGCATGAGCATGGCTCCTGCAAGAACTCGCTCTTGCAGGAGCCTTGCTCAATAACCCAAGCAAAATTTGAAAAACATAGATTTTAAACTATTTTCTACGCGATGGACAAAGGGCCTCGCTAAAACTTGCCGCCCGAAGCCTCGCAATGGGTAAGGCCGCCGCTGCTTTTCCGACACTCACAATTATCATATTTCAACTAATTTACACAAAACCTTGATAAATTATATACATAAACCATCTTCGTCAATCGTTCTATATATTGGTGAAACTCGAATTATAATCCGTTCAGTAGTTTTAAGTTTATCGCGAACAGGCAAACATACGCGGCGGGCGACTATGTTTTATAATATGTAGTGATTAACCATTTTCAATATACTTTTAAATGTGTTATAACAATGATATTTACCGTAAAGAAGCAGTTATTTTCTTTGTAAAAAGACTTGAGATGAAACTATCAATAGACGGACGTTAGACGCGCGGTTTCTCAACCGTCAAGAAGATGTTCGGGGAAATTATATTGGCTCTTTGATTTTTGGAAGCGGTCTTTTTACAAATAGCATATGAATAGATGAATTATAAAAGGCCTCGTACATAAAGACTGTATATATAAGGATTCTTCCATAGAAATATATGTATATAGATATAAACCCTGATAACTCCTATATGGAAATACAATTTGTACCATGACTTAATTCCGAATTCATTGTAGATAAATATTTCTTTAGTCCACTATGAAGTCAGTTTTTTAAAATAATAAATAACTTTATAATATATAAATAAATAGTAGGTACTATACTTGTTTTTTACCGACTTCAAAAAGGAGGAGGTACTCAATTCGATGCTATATTTTTTTTGTAATCTTTTTGTTCAAAATCTGTTCAGTAGTTGTAGAGATACAATTTTTCGGGTTTTTTGTTTGTTAAAATTTTAAATTTACTTACCTCTATGAAATATATACAATCAACTTGTTATTTATTAAATTGAATATACTTTTCAACACCGCACTCATGTATATAAAGGCGCTTGTAACCAAACTGTGACATTTTGATTACGCACAAGTGCGATTATGTAGTAAAACCTTTTTACCGACTTCAAAAAAAGGTACTCAATTCGACGCTATTTTTTTTTATTTGTTACTTCAGAACTTTCGACTGGGTGAACCGATTTCGATGATTTCGTTGTTTGAAAGCTGGTGATTCCATTTAAATTTTATCAAAATCTGTTCAGTAGTTTTAGAGTTACAATGTGAAGTCGGTTTTTTTGTTAAAATTTTAACACTTATGTTAAATTTTATAACCAAAATGGCCGGTGGCCGAAACGTAACGATATCTCCCATAGCAGTGTTTCTTAAGAAAATAGAATATTTGTTATCTTTTAAATTAAGTATAAGTAGGTACCTATTTTTTAGATTTATTATCAATAACTTTATATTATTTTAAAGCTTCAAATGTTTTTCCAATCATATTAAATTTTCAATATGTAAGTTAAATTAATATTGATTTTATATAATTTTAAGTTATTATTTATATGTATATGCTTTAATACTAAGTTAAAATGATATTCAATGTAAAGTTTATTTTAAGTTTAGGGAGTTTTTTTTTCGACCACTTGTTTAATTTTCAATGTTTTAATGATAACTCCGATATACGGTTTACCAAAACGTTATTTTATTCACAGATTAACGAAATTTATTTGTGAAACGTAAAACTAGATCTATGAAGATATCTGTGTTAGCTGTGATTTTTTGTGTTGTAGATAATAAAAATAATTATGTGTGATTTTGTAGTTTTATTCATACACTAGTGCGCCCCGCTAAGTTTATATCGCTTCACGAAAAATAACGCTAAATCGTCATTCCATAGAAAATGTATAGACACGAATTATCTTCATAAACGTCTTATTCGTGGGTTTTTCGATATTTTTAATAGTTATTCTGCTATTATCGGATTAGATGAATCTAAATAATTAGAGATCATTAAATTCCAGCCCTTTTTGAGTTTTAAACGTTGTAAATAACTCTGTTTTAAAATATATTTAAATAATTACGTATGAATAATTCCTGACTTCTGACAGTAATTACAGTTGGCGCCAAATCCCATAGACGCATTTCAGACCAAAGATAATTTTCATAGCGTTACATAGATGGCGCTAATTGCAAATAAACATAATATAGACTTTTACAAGTCTAGAATGATAGCATTTTACAATACTATATGCCACATTTAGTAATAAATCCAACAATAATTGATAGTTTTGTTTTAAAATTATATCAATACATAAGAAAAAAATATGAAAAACGATTGATATTGTCTGTTTTAATGTCTTTCGGTGATTCGAATCGCGTTTCTTTTGTTGAATATGACTACAATTTTAGTATGAACTGTTGGAGGGTCCGTAGCTACAGCCTTAACCGGTGACGGCATTGAGCCGGTCTAAGTCTTCGCCATCAGCGCGTAAGCAATTCATATATGGTTAACACTAAATAAGTATTCTCTATACGCAAAAAAATGATAAAAGGAGATATCGGTCTCAACATCGTGGTGGTAGCTGATTTGACCTTCTTTTTAACAAACCATTTTCAAATAAAATACCTATCATTTCCTCTCATTCAATTATTTCACTCTCAGTCTCATCTTTTACAATAATTAAATTATGAGATGAGTCAACCCTTTACACTGTCTTTTGTATTGTATCAATATTTGTATTTATACAGATAAATAAAATAACACTCTAAGTTTGTGTTATATTAAAATAACCGCTTTGTACTATATGGATATATTAACAATTTTTGTCTGATTTTGACGAGACTCACTGGCAGATAGCTGATGTAATAAGGAGTAACTTAGGTTTCTTTTATTTTAGAAAATAATATAAATAAATAATTTAAAAAAACCATTCCGTGCGGACGAAGTACATAATACAATTTTTAGATTATGTTTATGGGGGGAAAAACGTTATCGCTTTTTGTATGAAAATGTACAGCCTCACAATCCTCTTAAGGAAATGCAATTCCTTGAGGCATATCTACATTGACAGAACAACATGTCACCACGTCCCTTGTACTTTGTAGGTACAATTAAAACTTTACGTATATTCAAAAAGATTTCTGTCTTGTATGATTGGACAAGTTAGTTCACAAGGGGACACCACGACCTTGGGGAAACGGATTTGTATGAAATTTCGTGTAGTGGTCCTGTAAAATATTTCCGTCCAATGCCCAGGAGCTGAGAAAAACGCATACAAAGTTACCTCCAAAATGTACTTCGTTAGTTCAACCATGTGAGGTTTATTTCTATAGACAAGTAAAAAAATTTATTAAACGGTTACAGAACACTGCTGATCTATTAGACAAAAATTACCAAATTCATTCTCGTGAAGATTGCTTAAAAATCCATTCAATTGTTCACCACCAATTATCAGCACCAATATTTCATGAAATGATACAAAATGCCTGCCAGTGGACTCAGTGATACAAAAAAAAATTTCACGAATGTAAATGAAGTTTGTTTTTCCTTAGACCGTTTGCAAACACATTGTAATAGTAAAAAAACAGCATTTATTTGTTGTTCTTGGTGTAGAAAGAATTTTTGTTTTGAATGTTTCTATCACAATTATCATTCAGGGTCTTGTACATCTAACTGTTAAAATGATTTTTAATTATAGAATACTGTATTCATAATTCTAAAAATAAATTTAAAAGATTTACCAGAACACGCATATTATTTTTTACCGACTTATAATTTTTCATTTATACTTATATGATAAATAATTTACATAGTTTATTTAATAAATTATTTATATAGTTTATGTAAGTGTAAGTTAACTGGCTGGGCTCGAACCTGCACTTGAGCATTACCGCTTACGCCACGGTACGCAGAACTTTGTATGCGTTTTTCTCAGCTCGTACTGGGAATTGGACGGAAATATTTTACAGTGGTGGTAATCACATGGTAATAACCACTACACCATTGATTCCCAAAGTGGTCAAGGTGGACCCCCAGGGGTAGCCACGGAAGCTTGACAAGGGTCTACGCTTGCGTGGAAAAAAAACGGGGGTCTACAAAAATGTATAAGGTGACCCGACTTGACTTCTCTTATGAATATAGCCAGACAAAAATATAGGCAGACTATTATAAGAAGCTCAGCAATGGTTTTTGTAAGAACTTGCATATTCCATATTCAGATAGATTTACGGTTATACTTAACTAAACTCAAGCTAAATATTCATAATTTGCTGTCAATTCACCAAGTGTATCCCTCCCACTAAAATTATAACTTTTATCTCAGATTACCATTGTAGAAATTAAAATTTTGATTATATTGCGACTGTTTTTAAAATAACAATCATTATTAGTTTTGATGTTAAATTTTGATTCTACTACGACTGTTAAAACAACATAATTACAAGTGTAGTAATTTTTGTGTTTGAATAAATAGCAACAAAACAAGAAAATATTTATTTTTACTTTTTACCACTCTGAAGTGGGAGCTTATAGGTTTCTTGTTCTGTGAATCAATCGTAGAATACAAAAAAGTAAAGTAGGAATCCAATTACTATTGGATGAAGACGCTTTTTAGACTGGCCTTGAAACTTAGCTTAAATGACATCCACTCACAGCATAATCAAAGCAATGTAAATTCACACATTTTTTACGAAAACTTTTAACACATAGTTGATTGAAAAATAGTCACAACACAGATTTCCATAGACATATACTTTTTTCGGGTTTCGGAAGTAAGTTAGTAAATGTAATAGCTGCAGGGGTCCACCAGATCCAGCAAAATGTTTAAAGTGGTCTATGAGAAAAAAAGTATGGGAACCCTGTAACTATACGAAATTTCATACCAATCCGTTTCCCCAAGGTCGTGTCGTCCCCTTGTCAGTACCAGTCCTCACCAAGTTTTTACATTATTTAAAGAAGTTTGAAATAAAAGTATTTATTGTTAAGCAAGCTGAACCGGTGAACTTCGTAACTCAAGTAAGGTAAGCTATTCATAAAAGGTAGGTACATATATTATGCCATCAAAGACTTTTTTTTATCTCAAAGGACACAAAAATTAGTAATTACTTTCATATTTCAACCAATACTCATAAAAGTTTTACAAATTGTATACATGAGTCATTATTTCAGATATAATGATACACTATATCTAATGAAACTCGCATGATAATCAGCTGTTGAGTAGTTTTTAAGTTTATCGTGAACAGACAGACAGGCGTGGTGGATGACTTATAATAAGATTTGTTGTCCATTTATGAGATCTCGAAATTGCCGGGATTCGAACAGGGCCTCCAGTGAAACATAGATGTATAAATCACTTACCCATGTAGGGGATTAAATGTAATAATATAGTATTAAAATGTTTAAAAAAAACCGACTTCAAATTGTGACTATAAAACTACTGAACAGATTGTGATGAAATTTAAATGGGACCACACGGGAAGCACCTGCTTTCAAACAAAATTTCATCGTAATCGGTTTACCCAGTTGGAAATTCTGAGGTAACAAACATTAAAAAAACATAGCGTCGAATTTAATACCTCCATATTTAAATTTTGAAGTCGGAAAAAATAGTGCCGTAAAACTTTACTAGCGCGTTTCAGAGCGAGCGACAAAGAAAAAATCATACTGTACGTTTATAATTGTTATTTGTTAGGTACATGTAACATATTATTACATTTGGCGTCTAAATTGGCCATTGATATTTCGATTTTCGAAATTACGAAAGTATGATAAGACCTCTTATAAGGTCTGAACAACATCAGACCGTCAAAAATTAAATGTAACGTGAAGATAATACTTAAATCCTAAATTTTTAATTATCTTGAAATTACTTTATCCGTTACGTAAAATACAATGAAAGCGCGTTACAAGTACAGATAGCGCCATCTCTTGACAACTTGTCAAAACACGTCAACTCTTCTCATTCTGATGGTACTGCAAGTTATCTATACTAATATTATAAAGCTAAAAGAGTTTGTTTGTTTGAACGCATGAATCTCAAGAACTACTGGTCCATTTATCGAGGAAGGCTTTAAGCTACATAACATCACGCTGCGACCAATACGAGCGAAGCATCGGTGAAAAATGTTGCAAAAACGGGGAAATTATCCATATTTGTGGGCTTTCATTGCGTGCGCTGCGTAAACGGTTCAAGTTACCCAAAAAATATGTATGAAAGAATTATAACTATTTAAATCATCTAAAAAAAAAATCCGCGACAGTATATGTCTATCTTTTAAGATTGACTCATTATAACCTTTTTTATGGTAATCAGATTTGGTCGAAATTAATGCATTATTGCCAATTATTTGCCAAAGAGTTTTATCAACATTATTATTAATCCATATCAAAATAAATGTGTTTACCATCAAACACAGCCAACTATATGTAGCATTGTCAAGATCGAGTTGCGGTGAAAATCAGTACGTTCTTCTGTCACAAGAAAATAAAACTAAAAATATCATTTACGCATTTACTTTAAAATGTATTCTTTTAAAAACTTTTAAATCGCGATCATACAGCCGAAAAGTTATTGCAATACAATTTAAAAAAAGCATGTGTGCAATTCAAACGTGGTAGAAGTGAAACCTTTTTTTTGAAAATTTTAATAAAATACTTCAATCTCATTGCTATCTCATTCTTTCACTTCTTGCTATCTCATTCTATCCCACGTTATATGAATTTGTGTCTGTCTCCTTTTACTGTCGCTTTTTCGTTTAATCGACTTTCGAATCACAACGATGCTAATGAAATACAATTTTAAATGTTTATAATTTTGTAACTAACCCCTGCTCGTGACTTTGTCCGCGTGTTTTCAAAACAATTTTAAAGGGAGCTTAATATATTCTTTCCAAAGCTTTGTTCTATAACAGGATAGTCTAAAATTTATATTCTAAATCGATGTTTTCTATACTTTGCTTTTGACCTATAGTGAAGTCCCGTGTCCCCTAGTGGGGCATGGGGCAGATGCATTTCACATCTGTTTCACTGATCGATTCTTTAGGGGCAAGTAGGTAATCAGCCTTCTATGTCCTGCCAGACCGAGTTTTTTTTATCTCCGCCGGGAATCGAACCCAGGACCTCTCGGTTGTAACGCTTACGCACTTACCACTAGACCAAGGAGGCGGTCAATTTTTGATCTAGCTACTCCATAAGGACTTAGTCCACTCATAGGTACTTTTTAACCAACTTTAAAAAAGGAGAAGGTTCTCAATTCGACGCTGTTTTTTAATTTATTTTTTATGTTTCAGAACTAAGAATTTTCGACTGGATGTACCAATTTTGATGATGTTTTTTTGTATCAAAAAGGGACGGCCATTTAAATTTCATCAAAATATGTTCAGTAGTTTTAAGAGTTAAAATTTTAAGTCGGTTTTTATTTGTAAACATTTTAAAACTAAATTAACTATGTAAGTGTCATGTACATATTTTTTGATAGTGTGAAAATTAAAATTATAACATTGTACAGTTTTCTAGTTTTCCCATACTGATGCTTTAGTTTATCAATATTTAAATAAGTTAAGAATATAACACGGCCTTTACACAAACAATTCTGAGGAATTAAAACTAACAGACGAACAATTCAGTGAAAATAAGAATAGAAATTGTAGCTGGTTCTAACTACTTACCATCTTGATCGACAACTTTCAAAGAAAACCGCATCAGAAACTATACATTTGGTTAAGCGCTGCGATGTCACGGACACATAAACACGTCAAACTTCATCACTCCTTTTCACGTCTCACAAATTAAATAAACAAGCGAATCGGTATTTTCAAATTATTATGTGTTGGATTGTCATTTAATTATTTAGTGAAACTGTCAATTGTCTGGTACTAGTTGTATTGTCATTTGATTCTGTAGTGAGAGGGTCAGTTGACTCGGATGTGCAAAAATTAATTCTTTAGTCAATAGTACCAGAAGTTGGTTTGGCTTTTTCATTATTATAAAACGCCACCACTCAGTGAGAACCGTTCTCTTCTCTTGAAGAAATTATTGTGGTTAGTGGCTACAGTCTCTATATTTTCGGTGAAATATATTTTAAAGTTTAACACCGAAATGCTGGTTTCTTTTCATAACCTCCTACATTATGCCGCTTCTATGACTATTGCTTGAATTTATGTTACATTGTGGGAAAAAATAAATTTATTAAATATTTACAATAATGTACTTAAATATATTTACTAAAATACAAAAGGCTCATCAAAGCCGTTAGGGTGCGTACCCAAAATACTGGCTACATTACCGCGTTGTATTGCTTTACTAACGCGTTGGCCGATATGAGCCAGCTTTCGGGTTTCCTGTGGTCTCAACTAAGCGTGGATATCTCTTTAAACAATCGACGCGCTTCTGGCCCCATGGACCAAAAGTCTCCACTCCAAAAGGAACGAAAATATAAGAATCCATGAGACTTTCATATTTTCGCCTTTTGTTGCTTTCTGCAATCGATGCCGCTCCACCAGTAGCCACGGAAGTAGCATGGAGATGCGAAGACGCCAGTGTGTAAAAAATTAATTTGAACCATTAATTTCATACATACGATATAATAATAAAAACTATCTTAGGAGTTATCTATAATAGCGCCATCTTTAATAAACTTGAATAGTTTTAATTTAGCATTTGACGTGCTTTAAGCTGCTTTCAGACTACGCTACAATATATAGCACAACAATAGTATAGTATAGTGTGAACGTGTCCATAACTCCATACTAAATGTATGGTGCGCGATATTGTTGTGCTATGAGCTATATGCTATATATATTGTAGCGTAGTCTGCAAGCACCTTTAGTAGTGACGCGTGTTAGGCGCGCTGTCAAAATGTTGACGTACACAAAAAAACTGTTAACTGTCAATGTAGACAATAATTTCATGTCAACTATACTCTGTTATGATACGATTTTTTACATATTCTACATAATATTTTAATAGTGTCACACAGATTATACGCATGCGCTAAAATTGTCAAAACAGGGAATTCAATTCTAAATGAAATAGTTAAAAATATATTAAAATAAGACAACCAAGAAGTTTTAATTATCAATTATAATCTACGAGTAATGTAAGTTCTTTCCCGCCTTTTTAAGATTCGTGTTTGATTACGTAAAATTTATGTGTAAAATCAATATTTGTGTAATGTTAACGAAAATATTAAAATATTCGCGTATTGTTTAATAATAATAAAACTAATAATATAATTATTGTTAATATGATTCGGATATTTTTTTACATTATTTCTTATATTATTATATGGGTGCAATTTAAATTATTATTATTATTATTATTTAGGTACAACGACTTTTGGGTAGGTACATAGTATTTTTTTAATGTTTGCATGCAATTTTCAATATAAATATTTTAATTAGAGTTTATTCATCTGTACCTAATTCTGTCGTATATATATTATTTTTACCGACTTCAAAATTAGGAAAAAGGAGGAATTACTCAATTCAATGCTGTTTTTTATTTTTTTATGTTTGTTACCTCAGACTTTCAACTGGGTGAACTGATTTCGATGATTCTTCGAAAGCTCATTCATTTTCATTAGAATCTGTTCAGTAGTTCTATAGTTACAATTTGAAGGCGATTTTTTTTGTTAAAATTTTAACACTATGTATTATGAAGTTAAATGGGATGTTGGTTAGGCTAATACGCCTCTACGGATCTGGATGGAGTTTAATATTTTACATACATTTTTTTTCAGAGTTAAAATGTCGAATACTGCGAATCCAAGTGCTGTGTTTTTTCTGGGAACCAAAGCTCACTACCAGGTAAGGGACATTATTTTTAATTCCAGAAGAATTTTCAGTGCGATACAGACACAGAAATACACTTATAATACCTTGAAATCAATATATGAAACAAAGTTGGGTTATTTACACCATTATAACTCAAGAAGTAATGGACCAATTTTAATGGATTCGTGTAAGCCGAGAATAGCAGAACAACTATTAAAAATATATAAAAATTCACGAAAAAGTGTTTATCAAGAGAATTCGTTTGCTCATATTGCAATGTAATGACGTTTTAGGTGTCGCGTCACGAAGTTCGCGGGGGCTACAAATAATTTAAATCTCTAAACTAATATTATAAAGAGAAAAGATTTGTATTTTTGTGTATATGTTTGTAATGAATAAACTCAAAAACTACTGTGCCGATTTCAAAAATTATTTCACCATTGGAAAGCTACATTCATCCTGAGTAACAAAAGCTATATTTATTGCTAGAAAAGATTAGGGATCCTTACTAAAACTTAAGTAACGTAACGCAAGGTGTAAAAAAGTGCCCTAAAACTTCTTTCGTCGCATGCGCTGCGGAAACTATTGATGATAGAACAAAAATACACACAGGGGGGTAAGGGGTTTCAAGGGGAGGGATGAAAAGTTCTATGGAAGTATCGTCATTTTTAGAGCTAAAAGCTTTTAGACTATCATCACCTTACGACGAAGTTAACGCGGGTGAAACCGCGGGGCACAGCTAGTAAAAAATAAAATTGGAGTGTCTGTTTGTAACATATATTTAGTATATTTTCGCTAGGTTTGTAATATTAAAATAACCGCTTTTTACTAAATACAAATATAATACACGGTACATATACCAAAATAACATTTTTTACAATTGACGGCTGGACCGATTTTGACGAGACTCACTGGCAGATAGCTGATGTAATAAGGAGTAATTTTAGAAATTAATATAAATAAATAATAAAAAAATAACTATTCCGCGCGAAAAGTACATAATACATATCTATTATTTTTCTGTTCGCTATTTTACTGTTTCTAGGATATAACATCACGTTACGATCAAATTAACGCGGTCAAAACTGGTTGTAAAGAAAAACTTTTACCGACTTCAAAAAAGGAGAGAATACTGAATTTGAAGTTGTTTTTTATATTTTTATGTTTGTTACCTCAGAAATTTCGACTGGAAAGTTGATTTCGATTATTCTTTTTTTGTTTTGATAGGTGTTTCCCGTGTGGTTTTTTTTAATCAGATTTAAATCAAAATCTGTTCAGTAGTTAGTTACAATTTGAAGTCGGTTTTTTATTATTAAAATTTTAACACTGTTATGTTAATATATGTTAATTTCAGGTGTTGGATCCAGAAACATTTGACAGTGGTAACACATCAACGGAAACGCTGTATCAAAATGAAGAGTTTTTGAAGGAAGATAGTGACAGCTCTAACTGTAACCGAATATGGAATTTTGATTCTGACATGAATGGTTGGTAAAATAAATTCTTCTCACAACTGATATTCATCTTTGCATTTAACTCTCCGATGTTAATTCGAACAAATATGCTAAGAGGCCTTTAGCTTTTTTAACAAGTTAAAAAAAGAATGAGGTACTCAATTAGACGTTTTTTTTGTTTGTTACCTCACAACTCTGACCGCCTCCTTGGTCTAGTGGTAAGCGCGTAAGCGTTACAACCGAGAGGTCCTGGGTTCGATTCCCGGCGGAGATAAAAAAAACTCGGTCTGGCAGGACATAGAAGGCTGATCACCTACTTGCCCCTAAAGAAAAAATCGATCAGTGAAACAGATGTGAAATGCATCTGCCCCATACCCCACTAGGGGACACGGGACTTCCCGTTAACCTCACAACTCTCGACTGGGTGCCTGCTGTCCTCCCCTGCCCCCCTCCCTGGGTATGACCATGGTTATTTCTTGAATTATTTTTTTTCAGTAAACTTCGAAACTGATACTGGCGTAAAGAAACGATTTAATAGACGAACAAACGAAGTAATATGTGATATGCAACCGGCTACATTGAATGGTGGAGAATATAGGTAACAAAATTTATAAAGTGAATTCATATATTATAAAAGTCATCCACCGCGTCTGTCTGTTCGCGATAACTTAAAAACTAGTGAACGGATTATTATGCGAATTTCACCAATAGATAGAGTGATTCATAAGAAGGCTTTAGGTATATAATTTGTCAAGGTTTGTAAGAGTCGGTAAAAGTAAAGCGACCTGGGAGCTTTCATCGAAGACGCTGCCTAATCCCTTTGAGATATAACAAAACAATGCATAAGGGGATATTCCTCTTTTAAAGATGCACAAAAAGTCCTTGATGGCATAAATGTACCTTTTAAGGATATTGGCGGTACAAAATTCGCCGGATAAACTAGTTGTTAATAAATTCATGCAGTCCGCAGTAAATGCAAAGCTGGGTCGGGTTGCTTGTATATCCAGACCCCTCTTTCCCACTGGGCACTTTGGGCAAGTGCCCAGGGCCCCGCGATCGATAGGGGCCCCCTCAGATACAAAGTACCTAGATCCTGTCAGATCACCAAACGATGATCAAGATTTATTACCAAAAAACTTATATTATAATTCGAAGAAATTGAACCTAAATTACTGACTACAATGCGAAATTACTAGTTTATACATGCGTGAAGCTATTCTACTCTCGCCCAAAAATTCGGCTTTCCGACTTCAGCTTGCTTAGATAAACTTAAATTGTATAATGATATACTAAGCACATACACATTTTAAAGAAAAATCATCAGTAGTACACTCATCAGTTTGACTCGCTCCATTAAAATTGAGCGAACGAAGCGAAGTATGAACCTCCAAGTTTGAATTAACCATTTAATATATTATTTTAACGGAAATTTGGAACTGTATATTGGAAAGAATAGACAAAATAAATAATTATCTTTAGAAAGAAACAATAACACTGGACGTTGCAACTAATATGTTTACTTCACTTGACGATTTTATTATTAACTTCAGGGATAAATTTGATTACTTAGAATCATAAAAGAAAGAAACCCGGAATCTGACTACAAGGACCTATCTCAAAGAACAAAACGCAGAAGTACTCGCCAGAGTTTTTTTAAGGGCTCCGCGCCGTCAGTCCAACTGAATGGAAGAGAGAAATTTAAAATAGAAACCTTTCTTCTTATAATTGATACCCTCAGCGTTCATTTAAAACAGCGATTAAGTTCGTCTAAGAATATCAGTAAACGTTTTGATTTATTTTTTCGCTCGAAATCTCTAAATTCTGAAGAGTTGAGACAAAGTTGCACAGAATTTGCAGAATTTTATTATGAAGATGTTAATGAGAAAGAGTTAGAAATAGAATGGTTGCATTTAACAGAATACTTGAAAATTTTTAACAGTGAAAATGAGGATTTTATATTAAAAATATATCAACTTTTGAAAGAAAACAAAATTGAAGACACATTTCCAAATGTAGAAATCGCATTGACAATCTTCTTAAGCATGATGGTAACTAACTGCAGTGGGGAACGCTCCTTCTCCAAATTAAAAAGAATTAAAAATGAATTAAGAAGTACAATGCTTCAAGAGAGATTAACCAGTTTGTCGCTGATGTCCATAGAATCTGATGTGCTAAAAAACATTGATTTTGAAGAAGTGATTAACGATTTTGCCCATCTGAAATCTAGAAGAGTTCCGCTTCAAATAACATAGATTTTTAAGCACTAAAATGAAAATGCTAAAAGAGTTACTTTTGTGGACTCTATTACATTTAGCTATTCGTTTCATGTGATTGTTAATTTAAAAAAAATTAACCTTGTTTATCTACTTTCTTTGTCTATTCTAACAAAATAGTGTTCTGTCAAAGTCATAGGGGCCCCAATATCCTAATATGCCCAGGGCCTCCAATAGGTTAAAGACGGCCCTGTGTATATCTATCGCTCGTTATGACAGCATAATAAAATGACAATGTCGGTCTGTTTGAATTTAAATTACGCCTTGTTTGTGAAGCTCGCGATTCGCTATCAATTTAATTAACTAATAGCTGTATAGGTTATTAGTTGAGGACTTGATACTAATTCTAACACACGACCTAGTTCATAAACTTATTATTAAAGGTTATTTTTTGCTTTAAAATATAATTTATTTATTTACATATTATTTATATATTACATAAAAATATTTAATAAGAAAATAAAAACGAAATATTAAAATGGTGGTGTTTAGTAAGCTATCCCTGAAAGGTACAGGGATAGCTTACTAAACCCATTCTATCTTTTATTGGCGGTACAAAGTTCAGTCAGCTAGTTTAAGATTAATTTACTCACCCACAGATGATTATAAATATTTCTATGAATATTTCATAAATTAACTAGGTACCGTCTTTCTAACAAAGCTGTCTAATAAAAACTGCAACATAACGTTCCTTTTTTAAAAGCTATAATGCTACAGACTTACATACACGCACCGTCAAATATATGAACGCCTGTTTTATGAAGACAGTCTGAATTATTATATTCATGAACATTTTTCTTTAGATATTTGGTTGCTTTAGATTAAGAGGATTGTGAAGCTTTACATACAAAAAGCGATAACGTTTTCCCCTCCCATAAAAAGTCTTATTTTCAAATTTTTTGGAAATGTAGATAAAATAAAAAACTAGGTCTTCACGTTTTTATTGTAAAGAAATATTGCGTATGATAGAAGTTATTAGCATCTAAATATCTATATTTTTGACTTAAAATCTTCTTCAAGCGTTTTTATATTTTTAAATTAAACGAAACTGAATTACTAAAAAAAGAAAAACGTACAGACCTAGATTAAGGTATACTGAATTTAAAGAGACCAAAATTGTCTCATTTCGTAAATGTTTAGCGTGGTGAAAACGTTATCGCCGAACTTAGGAAACAATATTTTAAAAAGGAAATGTAGGTAATTGCCTCTAGGACTTGTAACTCTCTCTATCGCACGCCCGGAGTGAGGCAAAGCGGTATGAAAGAGATAGCATTTTTTTAAATACCTACTCACGCCGCGTATCGGCTCTTCACTATCCTCGATAAGACCAAATTTGAGTTGGGTACCTATTAAGTATATTAAGAACGCAACTGGACAAACCAAACCACCAGACTGACCAAATACAACATTGTTGTAACTCCTTAATCATTGATCATCTTTTTGCTCGAAATTATTTCGATATTATCTTGGCATTCAAATGATTATCAGGGCCTGACCCTTAGGCTACTTAGGCTGCAGCCTAGGACGCAAGGATCGGGGAGGGCGCGCTGAAATCGTGTCTTCGCATGCACTAATCTAGCAACATTGCATCTACCCTACACATTTCAACTAGACCGAGAAAAAACACTAAAACTAAATGCCCTTATGAGTCCCTGATTTTAACAATAAATTTTGAAATTTTAAAAAACGCGCGTCAAACAAATACAGACTAACTTAATACTTTTTAGGCCATCCGTAACACACCAGCCTTGCGATTCTGTAACTCCTCATAATTATTATTAATTAGCCTAGAGCGGTCAGAACTCTTGATCAGTCGCTGATGATTACCCGCCTATGCAAATAAATATAGTTGTGTAGGTTAATATACCTTAGATAATAAGTTAAAGGGATAAAATTGTAATCATCTACTTTCATAAACTTTGGACTTGCGATTTGAACTCATTATTATTAAATATAGCGGGACTTATCACACATAGACATCATTTATTTACCTCGACGTGTTGCAACGGCCGTGGTCACGGGAACTCCGGGTAAATTAATAATGTTTCTTTGCGCAGTCTCGCTATATTTAATAAAAATGATCTAGGTACTTTTTCAATAAAACTTTACTATTATTATATTAAACATGATGCCTATACGCAAAATTTTCTTATACATTCCTGAATCATGACTTCCCTTCCAGGGACATTGAAAAGGAGAAACCTCGAAGGAAGTTCTTTTCATTTCTGACTTCTCTAACGCGTCGTAAGAGACGCGACATTCAATATCTCCAAAATTTGGAGAATGTTTTGACAACATGCACGTTTAGGGAGAGCTGCAGGTGTCTAGATTGCCAGGTGAGTTCGCTTTAGTGGCTTAGCTTTTGATTTTTAATCGACCTTCAAAAAAACAAAAAAGAACAATACGACTTGGATATTCTACTTCTGCATCGCCGTCCGTGGACCGATTTCCATTAATAATTTTTCCTTTTTATTGGTTTTAAAGAAAAAAACATAAATTTCGTAAGTCTTTATTTGTGATCAGAGACATTTATTTGTGGCACTTAATATATGTCAAATTGTTATTTATTAAAACAGCCTAAACCTACAAAAACTATAAAAAACATTGCTTAAGTCTGTGTTCTGTCTCCTTTTTTGCAACAATAACTGCACATCTTCATTTGAGACAATATTTGCAAATAAAGCAACATTTATAAGGGAATTTATATTTAAATTTAACAATTATTAAGCTATCAGCACCAATAAAGCGTTGAACATACAAGTAAATATTGGCCTTACAATTGCGTAACAAAACAAGATGTTAGTCAATAACAAAATGTTAACTATTGTACTTAATAAGAAGTTTTTGAATACTATAACTTTATATTTTTGTTTAAATACAAATATTGTTGTTTTAATTTCCAAAAATCTAATAATTATTGTCAAATAATGGTAACAATTTAAAATTATGTTCCACATATCGAATTCTAGAAAAAATAAATAGTTTCTTATATCTAAATTGTTAAAACATGATAATAAAGATATATTGTTAGTTTATTAGTAATTGAAATATGTACTTTACAATTCCCATATTAACATAAATCCCAAAATGAGACTAATCAACAAATTTGTCAATATCAAATTCTTGACTTGTGTCAACATCATCGCCAAGCAATTTTTTCCTTTCGTCAATTCGTATGCATTTCAAACATTTTTGAGACTTCCGAAGCCAGCATCCTCTATGGTACATAGAGTTGCATTGGTCACACATTATTGCCCCACTATCAAATGGATATAAAATCTCATTATTTCCACACACTTCACATAAATAGCCTTTGCCTGAACATAACTGACATTTGGTTATATGAGATCGACAAACCTCTGTTAATGCTGTCAGCTGAGTTTCTAAATTACCATCATTGATTGCTTGCAGATGCAACATACTGTATTTTTTGTTTACATCACCTAGTTGAAGAAATAACGGTGATAACAAGCTTGTACCATCGGGACAAGCACATAGATAACGTCTCATCCATTCAAGATCTTTCCTCATCTTATGTACCCATTCTAATTCCGCAATAAAGCTGAATAGCTTTATATTAACATTCTCAACATCAATGTATGGACGAGACCAAGATATTGACAGCATCTGAAATGCAAGGCGCGATACATATCTCTTGTCCCAATCCCAGTTATGAATCACTCTTGCTGGTATAGCAAATAAATCATTCCAATGACAAGTTGTACAAAAATACATGCCAGTGTAATCACAAAGTCTCGGCTCATTCCATGAATCTTTAAAGGTTAGTGTTGTCTGACATTCAGCACATTTATAATCCTGAGCAGCCAGACCTTTTTCAGGGCAAATATTCATTTCAAACTGCCCTTTCTCTGTCATAACAACATGCGCACACACTCTGCAGATATCATCAATACATTTATAATGACACACATAATTACAGTCTGAACATATATAAGAACTTTGAACTATACTCCATATAACACCGCTGCAGTGATCACAGTATTGTTTTCGATTAGTTACATTCATTTGTTGCTCGAAATGGTGGCCTTTGATTGTGACCTTGTTCCTTATATGTCCATCGCTGTCTTTGAGATCCTCTAGTCTCAATCGTAGCTCAACTAAGTATCGAACTAGCCATTTACGTTCATCTGAGCACTGTGGGCTATTTAAAACAAATTCCTTACATTGGTTGATAGCTTTTTCGATCTCTTCCCGAGTTGCTGCACTGTGAATTTTTAGTTTTTTGTTAGCTATCGATTTTGGAATGTAGTTCGAGTCGATGCTCTCGTCGGCTGATACGCAGCCAGAGGTGGAAGACGACGATATTGATTCTTCAACGCTTCGAGGGCTGCAGCATATTAAACTATTCCGATATTTTGGTGAATCGTTTGCCAAGGCTGCAGCCATAATTACTGATTTAAAAACTTTATACTTGCGTCACTTTATAAAACGGATATTAAGTAAACAATTACGTCGTAACACATTTCTTTGTCTGAAGTAAAATACAAAATGACTGAGTAATTTGTTGATTACATCGTTGATCGTTTTTGGCTTTTGTGAATGGTGATAGGTTTGTCTAACCCAACAAAATTCGAAATATTAGACAATTTGACGTTGACGTTTATGATTTTGTTAATTGTCATCTGCAGAGTTATCAAAACATTCCGTTCCATGCAGAAAAAACATAGGCGTTACTGCACAAGAGAATCTGTGCAATATTGTCATCGGCGCGTAGTGATTGTGAACCATTGACATAAGTCAATGATTATAGTGGTGTTATCATGTTAATATTATATTATCCATCCATCCATCTATCCATGACATGAATCTTGTCCCTTTGCTGAAACTTATACCCATTGAGCTTGCTTTTTTTACATTATAACATTATTTTGCTCCACGAAATTTCAGACTGTTTGCTTTCATAAATAATAAAGTTTTTTTTTTTTGGAACAACATTGGTTTTGATCTGACCTGGGTTTGAATTACGGGGAAACAAAAATATTTTATTGTTATAATAATTTTTAATAATATTACGTAAGCACAGAAGTCTCCGATATCAGAAGGATCAATAGATAAAAGAAGACCTATAGTCCTATACAATATTGTCTATAAAGTTATTAGAGAAACATTTAAAAAGTGTCTGCCTCTCTCCACTAGGTACTTATTACAAGATTACACTTACAATTTAATTCCTTTCTTTAGAGCCGCTATTTCGAATATGAGAGTGACCTAGAAGATTTATCAGATGATTACGCATATTCCTACACAGTTCAAGATGTTGAAGATCAGACAATGGCTGATGAGGTTTCTGATGATGAAGTACGTTATCAAATTTGTTTGTGCTATTAAATAGTTTTAACGTAGATTAATCAAGTTTCTATGTACTTCTATTAGGTTACGAGTAGTAATTATTGCCAAAAAATTCTTAAAAAAATTTAAAGCTTTTTCGTGACAGGCTGTATTGTATGCATAACAATGTCGCTTATAGCAAAAAGTTCGTTTGCAAATAGTTTTCTATGTTTCCAGGTATTCATATCCTATAACCCCGGTGATAACACATCAACAGACTTACTTATAGAAGATACAGAAACTATAACCACTGTATCGAGTGGTAGTGATGAGCCAGAAGAAAAACAAACACAACTAGAAGTGGCCGCTAGCACTTCAGCAATGCTTAATGTATTGTTGTTTCACCCAGCTTGTATTGTGCAATAATGCTATCTCTTTCTATTGATATTATACGTCCAATGTTATCTGCAACAATCTGAAACTCTGTGCAATACTTGTGAGTGTTTACTCATTTTAATCCTTTGCGCTATTGCATTATGATGCTTTCTCTTACTCTAAAATTCTGTTTAAAACACAATTGATTTAATTGACAGTATTTATTCATGTTTATATCTCATTTTGTTCCACCACTATGCAATGTTGCTGTCTCTATAATATTGTTATAAAATTTTATGCATAATGTTGAAAGCATTCACTATTATCCAGTCCAACTAAGTTGAATGTGAAGTTCGATGTCGTATAAAAAATGTATCAGCATACATTTGAATAAATTAGACAATAACATTCAAAATATTGTGATATTTCATCATCACGTTCATAGAAAAATTGGTGGGACTAGATTATTATTTACACTTGAATACATTTAAATAATCTATTAATTATTAATAAGTATTAAAATTCTTAATAATATGTTGTGTGTTTAAATAACTAATGTTGGTTTTTTTGCCTGCTGATCGTTGTTAAGGCCAACTGTTTGCGTAACGAAAATATACTAAATCTATGGACTGAGGTGTTCACGTTCATCACATTTTAAGACCACAAACTAAAGGTCCATCCGAGGGTTAGTTCTTATAATGTGCCAAGACCTTTAGAGTTTAGACAGTTATATATTATTACAAACTAAATGACCTATAATTATTTATAATAACTAACGGTATTTTAAAACTAGCTGACTTTTTTTATTTTAAATAAACCTTGTGCTTTGTCGTTGAGTGACCATATCGCCCAATTAGATAAAAACATGATAATTTAATCTACAAAAATAAATAAACGGGACCCTCAAAATCTTGCTGTCAAATGACATCCGCCAAAATGGCGTCGCCTATTATCTGCACCAATTTTGTATTAATAGGTACTACCATTGAACTCTATATTATGATATAGTTCAATGGGTACTGCCCAAGGTTTATAGATAATAAGGTTGTCTCACAGTCATGTAAACATTGTAGACCACCGTGACGTCACCGATGTACAAACCGTCGTACATATTTTTAGTCCGCGCCCTGTTATACAATATCATGATTAGTGCTGTATTCGTATAAAAGTATTTAAAATACCACACAATTATTTGAATAATACTTGTATTCAAACACTACAGCACTGATAAAAACTATTTTAAATTAATATTCCTCCACTCCCGTTTTTTCATAATTTCTTAAGTGAGACAACCTCTATTATCTATAATCCTTGGGGTACTACCTACTTAATATTCAAACGTCAAAACCCATAGGCAAAACAATGTGTCTATACTTATGAAATTGTGTCTTTAAAAAGTCTACGAAAAGATAATGATAATTGCTGTAAGCATGGAGGTTAGAGAGAAGGAGAACGATCGCTGTAGAAAATAGTGTACCAGAATATGGACAGTGAGGTACTGCGATCGTAAAAATATTGTCTCAATTTAGTTTTAGACTTCATCGACTTGTACAAAATCATATAAAGTTGAATTCGCAGATATTACTTACCAACAGCAGAGCGGCTGTTGGCTGAAAAATGAATTCTAAATCTTCACGGGCAGTCGAGTTAATGCTTAAGTACGTAATGATTGTTCTCCTTCTCTCTAACCTTCATGGATGTAAGTGTAGCGCAATTAAAATCGATCAGCAAAGTTAAGCTTAACCAGCCGCGGCCAGAACTATGATGACCATTTCTTTATTGAAAATAGGAAATAAAACGATATATATACGAAATTAATTCTTTTATTGACATAATTATCGAATATTATCAACAAAATTAAATGACCAAAGTCACAAATTATAAACTAATTCTATACTCTGACATCTGCATTATTAAAATTCATGTTCACAAATTAAATATTAATTTATGATTTTAAAATTAAAGATAAAATATTTTAAAAGGTTGACTTATGTTGTTACTTGAAACGCAATTGTTGCAAAAACGAAACACAAGCAACTTTTATAATATGTAATTATCGTTTCAGATTTTGAAACAATATTTTGTTTGTATGTTCAAACGTCTAAAATAAATATATACATTAAAAAATTTCTTTTTATTTCTAAAAGTAGTAAAATCATGGGCCTGTTTACAATCTTACAGTACTGTTCAGTCATGTCAAAATCAATTTCGGTTCTGACATACTGATTTCTAAATTTCATTTCATAGTTTTTGAATTCACTAAACTTAGATATTTTAAAGTTAGTCAAGTTGAGAGTTAAACATAAACGTCTGAATTGGCATCAATAACGTTGATATGCAGTCAGTTTTGTAACGTCACCTAATTTAAAAGAATTCATTCAAAGAATTTGAATTTGTCATTTAAAACGACAAAATAAATTTAGCTTGAAACATTGAATACATAAATTTAATTTTTTTGCTAAATTTATTGGGATTTTGTTAATTAATTATGCAACATTTGGTAGGTAATAAGTTTAAATTATTATAAAAATCGTACTAGGCATTTTGGAGTAGCCATATCAAACGGATAGACAAAATTGATTTATTATGCACTATATTAATGTAGTTGAAATAAACAGAACTTTCAATTTAATGTTTGTTTTTGAAACGTAATGTCAATAATCTTTACATTTTAATCTGATAACATGGTAATTCAATTCAATTTTACTCGCCTCAGTAAAAATATTAAATATAGGTATATACCCTAATTATTAAAATCTAATTATAAGTAATTATCTAGCGTATTAATGAAATTGTGCATTCTCTATACAGGTACAATGCATATGGTTTCAGTCCATTCACCAAAATTACTATTACTAAACACTATCAGGAAATTGAGTGTCTAAACTAAATTTAAATTAATAATTTTGGTTCACCCATAACTAAATATTGCCACCGAATTAAATAAAACTAAATTTAGTTTGAAACATCATAATTATAATGGCTGTAGTCTTTAAGCAAGTACAGAAAGACCTCTAAAAACATCATAACAAAAGAAATGAAATTTCAAACATTGCCAACAACATAATTTAGGAAGTCATTGTTGCAAAACATTCACAATAAAGTTCAAACACATAAAAATGCTAATTTAGCATAATTTTACCATGAAATTAAATTTAGTTTGAAACATGTATTTTTGAATTGAGGTATACAGTTAAAAATCCAATTATTTACTTTAACATTTGCTTTAGATAGCATTAATTAACTCTAATGGCTCGCGTACACCTAATCCGTTATTGGCCGATCGAATCAAACTTATACAAAAGGCAGCGCGAACACTGCCTAATACAATCTCCATCGACCGAAGACTGTATTAATCATCGGTAATCGGTTTTGGTGAACGCTCTTAATTATAATCCCTCATCATAATTTTATATAAAACAATTATAAACGTTGTTTAAATTTAATGTCTCAAACTCTCGCTAAACATGCATGGATTGCCTGGAAGACATCGCTTGGTTAAGGCAATCAATCCACTACACTATTAAGCCCGTCGCAGACTTAGCTATAATATATATTAATATTTTTATAGCTAGGCATATTACTTTACAATTTATATTACTCGAAAATTAGTATATATTTTATTTATATACTTACTAATTTTCTGTGTCTGTGAGTGACTGGACACTCAGCTATATATATTTCTGTGGCGTCACCAAGCTATACCATAATATAAATTATTGCATATTAGACTATTACTGAACACTAGGACGACCATCATAAAAATGAAAGCAGAATATATATTTCTCAGTGTGTGGTAGCTTGCTATAATATATATTATAGCTAAGTCTGTGACGGGCTTTACTTACATTCTTGTATTGTATTATGTAGAGTATAAATAAATAAATAAACTGCAAATACAAGAAACCATATTATTTAGAATTTATTATTTTCTTTTTTTTGAATATTTTGTCAGTCATGACGTCTCAGTTGACTTGAGATGTAAATTTGAACGAGAGATCACTACAATAATTTTATTTTCATTATGTTTTTTCTTTCACATATATAAAATTATGGTACTAACATATCCTAAGACTAATATTAAAACATTATTTGTGACTATTTAACTATAATTAAACCATCAAGACTACGAATAATAATATGTATAGATGTGTAAGTCAAACTCAAAAATTGTACTACGCAAATATGTACCTAGGTACATATTTGGTCTCTCGTGATTGGTCACATCGCGTATTGACCTTGACGTTTGTCAAGGTCAATAAGTTGTTTCTAGACATATTATTATTCGTAGTATCAAGGCCTATTTTTAGGTCAATTGAGGACAGACACTGGCACAAATTTTAAACATATTGAATTAACTTCTATACATTACCGGTCTCAAATTTGACACACTAGAAATTTTATGTGTTTTGTTTGTGAAATCCCGTGTCCCCTAGTGGGGTATGGGGTAGATGCATTTCACATCTGTTTCATTGATCGATTTTTACTTTAGGGGCAAGTAGGTGATCAGTCTTCTATGCCTGGCCAGACCGAGTTTTTTTTATCTCCACCGGGAATAGAACCCAGCACCTCTCGGTTGTAACGCATACGCGCTTACCACTAGACCAAGGAGGCGGTCTTTTTTGTTTGTATAGTTTTAATAAATTCAAAAGGCGTGTCATAGTCCTTAATTGCCTAGAAATTGGCCTTGCTTTAGCCAATAAGACCCATATTTACAAAAACGCTGTTTTAACAGAGGTAAACATATTTCTGTGACAACCCAAATTTTATTCTCAACCATAAACCTTTTTGTTACACTGGAATTCCAACAAATGAACGAGATGCCTACATGATACAGTGCCGGATTTAGGGGAGGGCAACCGGGCCTCGGAGCCTTCATAAAAGAGGGCCACAATACTTATTTATAAAATTTCCTTTGATATATTTTTTCGCGTTTTACCTTTACCAAAAGTACTTTGTACAAATATTAAAAGAATATGTCTGTTAATCTGATTGTAGTGAAGAAATATATAATCAATCTATATTTCTTCAATACAATCAGATAATGAGTAAATTATCAAAATCTCAAATAATTTGGGGCCTGAGGCCTCCACTCCGTTCCTGGAGGCCACCTTCAAACCTCTAAATCCGGCACTGCGTGAATAGTTAAAAATTCGATATTTTACTAAAATTTGTTAATCTAATTTTTTTACATCTCAAATGCTCTATTGTTGCAATGTTGCAGTGACAAAACACCTCAAGCCAAGCTTTCAGTTCAGCATTATATAAACTGAAATTTAATTTTTGAAATATAGGCCTTATGTTTACATTAAAATATTTATTCTGAGCACAAATTATATTTCATTTAAAACAAATAATCCAAATTTTGAGATCGTCTTTCCAAATGAATTTTCTATTCACCAACTAACGCTGGATTGTTTCAAGTTACTGTAAACGCAAAATTTTAAACCACGTTTAATATCGTAAGGTATTCTTTATCTCTGAAATTCTCGTTAAATTGACAACGTTAATAGAAGCAATGATTTTTATAGTTTTTCCATTTTATTAACAGTTTTTTTGACAGTTCACGACCATGAAGTTTCATATAGTTTAAGTTAAAATTTCATACAAATAATATTGTACTTCATGGACGGGTACCGCCCTCTTAGTGATGTGTATACATAACTACGATTGTGCCACAGAATACAAATAATCAGTAGAAATGAATGCTAATATGTAAATAAGGTGTTATTTAATCAGGAAGACAACAAAATTTCGAGTTTAAAACCTATAAATTAAAATATTAATAAAATTTTATGATATTTATTAGTATGAAAATAAATATTATATTTTTAATAAAAAAATTAGCGATATCGATTATTACGTCCTTTAGTACATCACTATAACTTGTCAGTCGTCGAGCTGTCAAAAAACTATTAATAAAATTGACAAACTATAACGAGCATTAATATCATTAAGGGGGCTGGCTATTAATCACGTGATGTTTTTTGAGAATAACCTCCCCCATGGTGATACGTGGTGTGGTTTAAGACTAACCCCCCTCCCCCACCAAAAGTCACGTGTGTTTTAGTACCTACAAAGAATCTTAAAAAGTTTAGAATATTATCTTTAAATACAGATATAAAGTATAAACAAAAACATTAAGTAACGTAATAAAAATGTCCAGACAGAAAGATTGCAGGTTGTTTAGAAAAAATAACTACACTTGATATCTTGCCACCTCCCCTCCCCACTTGTGATATATCATGATTTTTGCCGAACCCTCTTCACCCCGTTTCGAGCCTCACGTGATTAATGGACGGCCCCAAAGGCATCAAAATATTTAAGTCTACGTACATTTTAAACAAATTCCCTAACAGTCTGTTTATAAATATTAAGTAAACAAGTGATTAAGTTAATTTCAAGTTAATCTTAACTAAATTCCCGCGTGTAAACAATCACTTAACAGTATTTTAGTCACAAGTTAACGATTAAGTGAGAGGCGTCATGACTAAGCGGTCTTATAAGCCTACCGCGAAGAGTGAGGTATCGGGTTCGATTCCCGGTCACGAATACAATTTATAATTTAATTTGTATTCAGTCTTTCGTAAGGCTGCCACTTGCCGGACAGGGTGTCAAAAGTGGTTGATTTTCTACAGGCTTGCCATTCCAGTGTAAAAAATAAAAAAGAATAAGTGATTTAGTAGAACAGAATCGAGTCAATTTTTTGAGGTAGGCGTGGCATTTACTAAATTGTTTTAGTTCTCGTTTGGATGCAAAAGTCGGTACCAGCTGGCTTCCATTGTGACCAAACTAAATAGATTTTAAGTGAAATAAGTGTAAACACTCGACTACTTAAAATTTAGTCAAAATTAACTTAATCACTTGTCTACTTAATACATATAAACAGGCTGTTAAAGTATCTAGCACAATACATGTTTAATTAGATGTCGTGGTGTGTTTTCGGAACTAACTTGTGGTTTAACTTTAACTTGTGGTTAAAATTAACCACAAGTTCCAATTTTGGTTTCAGTTTTAATGTATTATTTTTAAATAAAATTTGTTTGATTGTATTTTGATGATAATAAATTTTTTAAAACAGATATGATATATCATGCAATCATTTTAGCGTGCCTAACGATCAATTTGAAACAACCCAAAATAATAAATTTTTAGCCGAACTTATTTCAATTAAATTTAGTTAAACTAAACTGTTAGTCAAAATTAACACTATTTTAGTTAAATATTAACTAGAATACAAATTTTTTTTTTAGCACAGTACATATCAGTTTTTATTATATGGTAATAATGCTTAACTTTATTTATAAAAATGTCAAATGGCGCAATAAACCTATTTTAGTTGAAGAATATTTTGTTTCCTTTAAATCTAATTCATAACTAATGGTTTATTTAATTAGACAGACAAATATCTATCTTTTTCACTGATTATTTTCTTAACAGGCAAGGATCAGCCTTATTTCACTGGGATTCCAATCCAGGACTCACACACTAAGGCGATACATTAATTGTATAATAGATAACACTTTTAATTTAAATTTCTTATTCAAAATAACAGAACGAAATATTATGAATTTGAATAGAGTTAAGTTAAACGTTGGAGACAAATACGAAGTTGCAAATGTATAAAGTTAATTATTATATGTTATTATTATATATTATTTAACTACATAATTTTAAAATGTGGATTCAAAATATGAACCTCTAACAAAATAAAATACATGGACAACCCTAGTTTAAACTGGATTTGAGTCACTTCAAACACCACAATTTAAGTGATTTAGAACATCAGTAATTTGCCGTTACGAGACACGCAATTTCGTCACTTAGACTCACTTTTTTAGTGACTAATTCACTAATTTAGCCTTTGCTTTGTCGCGTTGACACTAGAATTTAGTCACTTGAAACATGTTTAGTGACCATCACTAATTCAGTGACAGCACAACTGATGTAATTACTGAGCACATCACTAATTCACTAACTGTTATAATCTTTGTCACAGCGATCATCATGGTCCCAATATTTATGGTTCCGAGGCACATCACTAACGTGTCGTCTTTTCTCGATTTCCCCACTATTTCTTCTATTTAATCTCTGTCTTGATCCACTTTTGGAGCGATCACCAAATTTTTTATCATTAAACTTAGTGTCATCACCTTTTCTATCATTAAAGTTTGTTTCATCCCGTCTTATGTCATTAAAGTTTGGCTCATCCCGTCTTTTATCATTAAAATGAGTATCATCGCTTCTTTTATCTATAAAGTGAGTATCACCAGTTATTTTTTCGTTAAAATGAATATCATCACTTCTTCTATCATTAAAGTTTGTTTCATCTCGTTTTTTCTCATTATAATTTGATGAGTTATCATTAAACATAGTGTCATCGCATCTTTTGTCGCAAGACTTCTGCACTTCACTGTTAACCTTTTCGACATTAACACTAACATTTTGGAGGTTTTGTATGTATGTACCATCACCTTGTTGATAGAAGTCATTGTAAAATTCATCATAGTTGGTTGTATTATGTATATTTGGTGGTGGTACGCTTGGATTGAACTGTACCTCTTGCCTCCAAGAGTTTAAATCTAACCGTTTCCCCTTCACATCTTTGAGTCCAGCTCCGGCACCGAGAATTGGTCTCAGTTTTGGTTTCTCATCATCGAAATTGGAAGTCAGTGGCATACTCTGCTGCTCAAAGCCTGTTGTTTGGGTGTCTTTCTTCCACGACCCGTAGGATACTTCAGAGAAATTGTCTTCAGAAGCCAAATCGAGGTGGGCAGCGTAGAACTGTTGCATTGTATTCGGTAAGGGGAGAAATTTGTTCAAACATAAGTCCGAGGACAATAGAAGCCATATTATGCTTATCGGTGGTGGAGTTAATAACCTCAATCGTATGGAAATGGATAATTCGTCCAACTGTTGAGGCAGTATCGAGAGAAGCTCTCGACCATTTTGCATTAGCTGAAAATAAAATCGATATTAATAAAACAGTCGGGTTATTTACACCGTTTATAACACAACAACGGATGGACCGATTTTGATGATGTCTATAGTTGGATTCGTCTGATCCGGGAATAGCAGAATAACTATTAAAATATAGAAAAATTCATGAAATGGTGTGAAGAAGTTTTCTCAAACTTTTCGTGACTTTTAAACTCAATTCGTCATGACTAGTGATGTACAATACATAACATATTGTATCGAGTGAGTCATACTCACATTTATAATTACTACTAATTATCTACCTGCATTTCTTTGAACAAAAACTTTTCATAAATGTTTCCTCTTCAAAGTAAACATGTTTGTTACTCCATAATTATATACCTAACTTCCATGTTAAATATTTCTAAATATCCAGCAATTAGTTTTATATAAACCGAGTGTTTGTTAAAACTTTCAACTCACCTACTTATTAAAGATATTGCTAATACTGGCAATTTTATTAAAGTTGTAAGTTTATAAATAAAGACATTTTGAAATGAAATGAACGAGTAACGTCATTTATTGCATTCAATATATATTTTGTTATTTTTTATAGGCCCAGCGCACCTTCAACACCTTGTTGATATAAAATTATAATGTTTTAACGCCTAATTATTTACATCACTACAAAAACAAAGTTGACATAACCTTGGAACAGCACACAGTTGTCTTTAAAAAAAAAGTTTTGACTTTGTTAATTAATTATTAATAATTTTAGCCCAAAATTAATACGTTTATTGTAAGTTGCCATATTTATTCAATTGTTATCGCTCGTTATTAAGGTAAATAAAAGATATTAAAATTTTCTCTGTAAATTGTATGCCAGTTCAAAGTTACATCGCCCATTCGATCACGACCTGTCAGGAACGCATTCTCTGAGCGGCCGGACTATAGTCAATAAAGATAAATAAAATTGGAGTGTCTGTTAATACGATTATATAATATAATGACATATTAAAATAACCGCTTTTTACTAAATGCATATGTATACACGGTACATATACCAAAATAACATTTTTTTTTTACAATTTTTTGACTGTCTGTTTGTTCCGGCTTATCTCTGAAACGGCTGAACCGATTTTAACGGGACTTGGTTTCACCCGCGTTAATTTTGTCGTAACGTGATGTTATTTAGCCTATAAAGAGTAAAATAGCGAACAGCAAAATAATAGATATGTATTATGTACTTCGTTATAAAAAAAAACCTTGTTGTAAAACTTTATTTTTGTATATGTACCGTGTATCCATATGAATTTAGTAAAAAGCGGTTATTTTAATATTACAAACAGACACTCCAATTTCATTTATCTGTATAGATAGACCAAAATGAGACTCACCTGAGTTGCTAGACTTCTGTGCGCCCTTATATCATCAGATGCCAACAATGATTTCATATATTTAAACAACGGACCACCCAACACATGAACCTTTTTACCATTGCACAGTCGGGCCTCTGAAAAAACAATGTCTATATCAAATTTCATGATTCGTTCCATAGTTTATGTACACACATTTTTTAAACACTTCATTGCAATGGAGTGCAACGGGCGGCCTTATCACTAATCAGCGATTTCAATTTTTTGTTGGTTTGGTTGAATTTCTTCAGGCAAAATAGAAATTCAACCAATCCTCCATACCACTTATGACACCCCGTCCGGCAAGTGGCAGTTATCAGAGTCCGAATACAAAAACAAATTAAATTATAAATTGTATTCGGGACCGGGGATCGAACCCGGTACCTCAGGCTTCTCGGTAGGGTTATAACACCGCTTAGCCATGAGGCCTCATGTTGAAATTGAAAATATCCTTTTTAACCACCGACCTTCAAAAACACTCAAAATGACATAGTCGATGTGTTATATTTTTACCACTTAAAAAAAGGAAGAAATACTCAACCTCAGAACTTTCGGCTGGATGAACCGATTTTGATGACTCTTTCTTTGAAAGCTGATGCTTTCCGTGCGGTCCTATTGAAATGCCATCAAAATCTGTTAGTAGTGTAGTGTGTCAGTAGTTTTAATTACAGTTTTAAGTCGGTTTTTTTGTTAAAATTTTAACATTATATTATTGGAGTGAGTAAATTTAATACTGAATCTAAAAACATCAAATTCATCAATAAGTAGGACGCGGTCGCGCGAATTTCAGCGATTTCTCGCCCAATTGTGAAACTATTTAATATCCTGAAACTATTCCTTAAAAAAAAAAAAAGAATTGATAACCGCCATTTTGGTTTTTGGACCTTCAGTCGGTCAAAATGCAATTTTTCTTTATAATTTTTGGAATTTTTCTTTTATGGTCTAATATTTTTAAGCGATTTAATAAATTTCTTTACCAGCAAAATAATCTCCAATCAGATTCGCTGCGTTGATCAAGTACATTGGGTTAGCTCGCTCGAGTACTTCCAAGCCTGAAAATTTAAAAATATTTATTTATACACCAAAAACAGTCCGGGAAACCTGGAACATTTTTTAATTTGATTACTATCAAGCTAATTTTTCGTGAGTAACATTTCGATGAGACGCCCAACAATTTATTGTAAGTAGCCACGAATAAAAATGAATGCCTTTATCATTGTTCAACTCCAACTGGCGGGTTGGAGATGCAGCCGGATGTGGTGATGTGAACATCGGTGGCTGATGAATTTATTTGATGAAGTATGGTTGAAATGAAAAATTCTTCTACTGTTTCTATTATTGTATTGACTTGATAATACACACTTATTTTTCCTTAACTTTGATCAGATGATCCACCTTTACAATGATAATCTTTGATTAATTTTCTATGAACCTTTTTGTCAGAGCGCCATGAACAATTCACCATGAAAAAACAATACCAAGAGAGTGTGACAGTGTTGCCATTATTACAGACCAAAAAACTAAACTATTTCACAGATAATATTTTACCGAGTACAGACTACAAATCTTATAAATGAACATGTTAATTTGCTTTAACAATCATTTAAAATAACACTTTACACAAATTTTGACTTGAGTCCTTATATTACTAAAGGTGCGATTTTTATTGGTCGTATCAATTGATAATTTGGTATCCGGTGACATCCGGTGGGGTATGGGGCAGATCTGTTTCACTGATCGATTTTTTCTTTAGGGGCAAGTAGGTGATCAGCCTTCTATGCCCTACCAGACCGTTTTTTATCTCCACCGGGAATCGAACCCAGGACCTCTCGGTTGTTACGTGCTTACCACTAGACCAAGGAGGCGGTCGTTTCTTTCACACATGGTAGAAGTGAAACCTTCAAAAATTTTACCAAACACTGTATAATGCTTGCTATCTCATTCTCTCCCACGTTAAATCTTATCAATTTGTGTCTGTCTCTTTTTACTGTCGCTTCATCGTTTCATAAAATCACAACGATGCTACATAAGTTTTCACTTCAAAAAAGAATCATCAAAATCGTTTCAACCCAGTGAAAAGTTCTAAGGTAACATTTAAAAAAAAAATACAATCGAAAACCCCCCTTTTTGGAGTCGGTAAACTTACTACTGAACGTAGCCTGCATAACATTTAGCAAGGAAGCCCTGAGTAAGCCCTGCCTTTGCTGTCTTGTGAAAGCGGCACCAACTGTTGCCAACTTCCTGCTTGTTACCGAACTCTGCAGAGCCGCAGCGCGAAATGTACGGAAGGCATTCCTGTAAATATTTCATTAGGTACTTGAGTATTTCGTTGTATGAAAATGTTCACATATTATGATTTTCAATCCACCGTATTCTCTATTGAAAATGGAAAAATCGTGTGAAAAAAACTATTTGATACGTCAATTTGTTCCCGAGATACAGAATTTTAAATGTAGGACGATGTGACGTCATTTTACAACAGCTCGCGCAGTCCGTCGCGTCGCTTCTCGAGAAGAGAGACAGAGAGAGCGAGTGTTGTACTGTGACGTCACGCTGCTGACACGAACAGACGAATTTTAAATGCATGTAAAATCAAAATTACTTTTTCTTTTTGAATAAAACAAAAACTAGTGTATTTGTATACATAAAAGCTCTACTGTAACAAAGTTTCAAGCGATTTTGTATATATAATATAGTGTTTAAATTTTAACAAAAAAACCGACTTCAAATTGTAACTAAAACTACTGAATAGATTTTGATAAAATCGGACCACACGGTTCAGCCAATCGAAAGTTCTGAGGTAACAAACATAAAAAACATACGCGCCGGATTGATAACCTCCTTTTATGAAGTCCGTAAAAAACCGATCAATTTACAGAAGAGTCAATAATTGATATCACAAGTACAATATAGTGGATCCGTCAACCAAAAGTGAAGATATACGGCGAAAATATATCAACATAAAATTAAAATTACATAAATATACACCCAGCGACACACTCAATAGAATGATCCCAAAATAGAAAAGATAATTAAATAAAAACAAAACATTCTTCTCGCAAAGTTTTGTAATCTGTCAAGAGATGGCGCTGGTGGCACCTTGAATCGCGCTAACAAAGAATTTTCAAACTAATATCTAAGCTGCCGAATGTTTCACGTCAATAAAACGAAATAAAAATAATTTTGTAATTTTTTGATACTCTGAAGTTTTATACTTCAGAGTTCTAATAAAACAAAAATGAAAAACTCACTAACGGTGTTAAAATTTCTACACAAAAAACGATTTCAAATTGTAGCTCTAAACATACCGAACAGATTTTGATGACATTTAAACACGAGAAGGACCAGCTTTCAAACAAAAATCATAGAAATCGGTTCACCCAGTCGAAAGTTCTGAGGCATAAAAAAAACAAAACAAAAAAAAAACACAGCGTCGAATTGAATACCTCCTCCTTTTTGAAGTCGGTTTTAAAAATAAGAAAAACTTACTGTAATCTCGTCTCATCCGGACACAGTTCTGTGACCGACGTTTCAAAATGTCTAAATTTCCTATTAAATTGTATACCGTCTTCGCCCGGTGTGAATTGTTCAAGCTGAAAAGAAATTAATTTCATGTACTAACAAAGTTTACCTTTTGAAGTGAAAACTTCTTTAGCATAATGATTTGAAAGTCAATGAAACGAAAAAGCGACAATAAAAAGAGACAGACACATTAATTCATGAGATTTAACGTGGGAGAGAATGAGATAGGAAGTATTTTCCAGTGTTTCTTAAAATTTTGAAGCGAAAACTTCTTTAGCATAGTGATTTGAAAATCAATGAAACGAAAAAGCTACAGTAAAAAGAGACAGACACATTAATTCATGGGATTTAACGTGGGAGAGAATGAGATAGGAAGTATTTTCCAGTGTTTCTTAAAATTTTGAAGCGAAAACTTCTTTAGCATAGTGATTTGAAAATCAATGAAACGAAAAAGCTACAGTAAAAAGAGACAGACACATTAATTCATGGGATTTAACGTGGGAGAGAATGAGATAGGAAGTATTTTCCAGTGTTTCTTAAAATTTTTGAAGCGAAAACTTCTTTAGCATAGTGATTTGAAAGTCAATGAAACGAAAAAGCGACAATAAAAGAGACAGACACATTAATTCATGGGACTTAACGTGGGAGAGAATGAGATAGGAAGTATTTTCCAGTGTTTCTTAAAATTTTTGAAGCGAAAAAGCGACAGTAAAAGAGACAGACATAAATTATTAATAATGATTAATTGATAAATTATAAAAATTAAGGTAAAATAAAACAAACACAAATCAAATCAATCAAACAAACAAAATATCTCTAGAAATGAAAGTTATGGGACTTTGAGATTGCGCTTGCAAGAATTGTTAGACGCGGATCGTCAAATGACGTCACAGGCGAATCAGAAATGTTCAATAATCTATTTCCGAGTAATTTATTGATGGATTTCAATTTTTTTTCCAGTGATTGATTAGTGATCTATATTTTAATACAATTATGTTGAATATAATATTAACAACATCATTAAACTTCTCCACTGTTGAAACTAACAAAATTTCATAGTGGGTTATGGAGCAGATGCATTTCACTATTTTCTTTAGGGTCAAGTAGGTGATCAGCCTTCTATGCCCTGCCTGATCGAGATTGTTTAATCTCTACCGGGAATCGAACCCATGACCGGGATTTTAACGTATTTACCACTTTGTCTGATTTTGACGGAACTTTCACTGGCAGATAGCTGATGTAATAAGGAGTAACTTAGTTACTTTTTCCGATTCGAACTATTGAAAAATTCACGAAAAAGTGTTAACGAAGAAAATTCGTTTCTTCATATATTTTTTACTAGCTGTGCCCCTTGGTTCGACCCGCGTTAATTTGCTCGTAACCTTATGTTATAGCATATAAACAATAAAATAGCGAACAGCAAAATAATTATGTATTATGTACTTCGTCCGCGCGGAATATCTACTTTTTTATTATTAATTTAAATACATTAATTTCTAAAATAAAAGTTACTTCTTATTACATCAGCTATCTGCCAGTGAAAGCCGTCAAAATCAGACAAAAATCGTAATAAATCCATATGCATTTAGTAAAAAGCGGTTATTTTAATATTGCAAACAGACACTCGCAATTTTATTTCTCTGCATAGATTAAATAATATTTCAGACGATATAAAGACTGTTAAACTATCACGTCTAAACCACTTAACCGATGAGAATTCGGTTCAAATGTATAGACTTACCAATAATAAAAGTGGTGCATACTCTTCATCAATTTTAAGCAGCGCTTGTAATGCCTCTTCATCACCTGATGTGTCTATTTCATCATCACCTTTCACTTCGGACAGCATTGCGACTGTCGTTTTGGCTGTAAAGCAATTTATATAAATCAGTAACAAATGTATGTAAGCGCATAACTTTCGAACGACTGGACCAAATTGGATAATTCTTTTTTTGTTGTTTGTTATTAACTATTATATATTACCTTCTGATGTCCGGACTTATAGTGAAATATTCTTAGTATTTTATATATATTTTACAATGTTATTTCTTATACTTCTTATCACTTACGAAAATGTCATAGAGAGAAAATAAAAGAGTAAGCGAAAAAAATATATTTTAATTACTAGCTGACCTGGCAAACGTTTTGCCATATTAATTTTTGGGGTGGGCTACCCTTATCACTTAGGGGTATGAAAAATAGCAGCCGATTCTCAGACCTACTGAATATGCATATAAAATTTGATAAAAATCAGTAAAACCGTTTCGGAGGAGTAAGGTAACTAACATTGTGACACGAGAATTTTATATATAACTAGCTGACCCGGCGAACTTCGTCCCGCCTTAGCGTAGCAATGATGCACTACTTTATTTTGTATAGCTGACCTTTGCTGAGTATGTAACTGTACTATAGCCGAAACTATATGCTGACCTGCTTCCTCTATCGGAGCGTGCTAGATGGCGTTAGCAAAGATTTCTTTCAATATAGTCTATGGCTGTGATTGACATTGACATTCGTTACGCGCGTTTTTTTAAATATGCAAAATTAAATGTATATTTTTCAATATTTCTGAGAGATTTTCTTAATAGTTTTTTCCGTATGAACCTTCTCCTAATAATAACAAATACAACAAAAAAGAATTAGTGAAATCGGTCCAGCCATTCACGCGTGATGCCGTGACCAAGGAAAACGGGTTTCATTTTTATATATAAAGATAGCAAAGCAAATTAAATATCCTAGAGCAGGGATGGGGAAAATACGGCCCGCGGACCATCTCCGGCCCGCGAAGGCTTAAAATCCGGCTTAAAACAAAAATCAAGAGTATTTTTAGTAATTCCATTCTCATTGACAATGGCCAGCTTGCATAGAACAATCATGCAGTGTTTCGCGAGCGCGGGCGGGATGAGCGAAAATCGAAAATAAAGTTATCGACTGTCTCAACCTTCTATTTCGCAGCTAACTTAAAAGTTTAATATAATTACAATCTGCAGTTACTTTTTTATTCCAATAGTTACTTTGTAATATTGCACAATAGTGTTTAAATACATATATATCAATATTTTAATTCAAGTAATTAACAGTCAAGCTGCAACAACTTGGCCCGCCAGATATTTCGTTATATTGGCACGCGAAGGAAAAAGTTTCCCCATCCCTCCTAGAGTTTCATAAGTTTTAGCCATCAGAATCTGTCCAGGGAGCATACGACCATGACCATATTACGCTTAAAGTATGGTGCGAGTGAATTTCCACATTTATGTTACATTGTACCTGTTGATCGTGGTGTTAACTCAGCCAGTGTCCTAGCAGAATTCATATCATCGGTTTCGTCACCAGGTTTCGTCTCTCGCAAATGATGCCTGCCCGTGTAGCCTCTACCACGACCGCTTGACATTGTAACCTGGAATTTATATACACTCACTAGGTGGACTATGGAATAGCCAAGACACCATCAAAGCTCAAAATATGGCACAACCGAACTGTGCTAGAAATCTCATTTAGCACAGTTGCCCTCACAATCGCTGACGATCGCGTGACGTAACGTCATAACCGCCTCACTCTCGAATTGGAAATTAAACTTTAAGTCTGTAAATAAGGTTGTATTTTAAAATTTTAAAAAGTGGCTTTGGGTATATTTTGTATTATTTACACACACACTTACAAATAAGCATGGGGCACTTTTTCAACTTGAATTTGTGTAGATACTTGGGTGCAACATGTAAATTTTTCTATATTCTTAATAGTCATTCTACAATTATCGGATTAGGCGAATCTAATAAATCAGAAATCATCAAAATCAGTTGAGTTAAATGGTGGTGGTGTTCTTGCAATTTACAATATGGACCCCAAAGAATCACTCCGTGCAAAATTTAAAGAGATAAATATAATGACTGTCACATGTCAATATATTTATGAAAATCTGATATATGTACACAAAAATATTAGCTTGTTTAAGAAAAACAGCGATAGTCATGAATTTAATACTAGGAATATTAAAGATAAACTCGCTGTTGCCACTAGTAGGCTCCATAAAGTTAGTAAATCTTTTAAAAGGCAATGTATACGCTTTTATAATAAACTCCCAAGTGATATGCTTAAATTGTCAGTGAATAAATTTAAAAGCACAATTAAAAGAAAACTTTATAAAAAAGAATACTATAAAATAACGGATTAGTTAGATAATAAAAAAGCTTGGGAATGAACCTGCTCTCTGTCTTAATAAAACCAAACATTATAATTTTTTAGAATAATTGTTTTTGTAAACTACATAATATTTAAAAAATTGAAGATTCAAAATGATCAAATATGATTTCAATGAATAAAGATTTGACTTTTACTTTGGTGTAAACAACCCTACTTTATTTATATATATTAAGTTGCACAAGAAAGAAAATATAATGAGTGCAATGCGCGCCAACCAAGCGATCTCTACCAGGTAAGAGCTCGTTGCAACTATGTCGTCTGTCGGGACGATTTTTTATCGTATGTCGGCGACTCTGTTCACACTAGTCGGCTTCTGGTTGGTGCCATTAAAACAGTTAAAAAGCGCGATGCGAGCGGCTAAGGGGGTGTGGCGCGGGCGAGGTCAGCTCGACATCCGACAAATGTGAACAGCGCCATTTGCGATCATATGCGAGCGTTGATCCGACACGTTTATTTTCCAAACGGGAGGGCTGACCAAACACACGATAATTTTTGTCGGATCCGACACAAAATCGTTGTCGGACAAGTGTGAATAGCTTCATATAAAATGTCCCGACAGACGACATAGTGGGAACGAGCTCTAAGGAAACAAGAGATTGAACTGCAAAGCTTACAAGGCAAACAAATATAATCTTAAAATATGTGCGTATATACAATATTTATTCATATCAAGCAAAAATATAATAAAACAAAGAAAAGACAACTACATGAAGTAGGTACGTAATGGGCTTTAGTCAGAAGATATTTTTGACCGATGCAACTGAGCCAACTAAATTTCATTGCCAAGAGAATCACAAACTACGATTCACTGATTCTGGATCTCCACGAGAAGTGTTCCAAAAAAGGCAGAGTAGATATCTATTTTTATTCATTCCTGTTGCAAATGTAATATTGAATCTAATCATTACTTAAAATATTTTTAACAAAAAAAAAACAACTTGAAATTGTAACTCTAAAGCTAGTGAACAGAATTTAAATGGGACCACATGGGAAGAACCAGCTTTCAAAGAAAAAAAGAATCATCAAAATCGGTTCACCCAGTCGAAAGTTCTGAACAAACATAAAAATCAGTCAAATTGAATGCCTCCTCCTTTGAAGTCGGTTAAGAAAGGCAAAGAATAGATCTTGGTTTTTATTCATTATTGTTGCAAATTTAATACTAAATCTAAAAACATCAAATTCGTAGATTCATATAATATCATAGAGTTATAAGCAAATCAGTGGGACGCGTAAGTGTGAAACTATGAAAGGGGGAATAGAAAAGTTATTTCATCATTTCACTACATATTATAAAACAAAGTCGCTTTCTCTGTCCCTATATCCCTTTGTATGCTTAAATCTTTAAAACTACGCAACGGATTTTGATGCGGTTTTATTAATAGATAGAGTGATTGAATAGGAAGCTTTGTTTTATACCCGTGCGAAGCCAGGGCGGGTGCTAGTAATTATCATAAACTGGTGTTAAGATTCAAAACGTGATATTAGTTTTCCAGAAATTTGTTAATTTTTCTATTATAAAGTTATTTACATAATCACTATCATATGTTACTAAAATAATATCAACGATTATTTTTCCAACCCAAGTCAAAGATTTCACTTCTTTCACTGATTTATTTTCTTCAAACCAGTTGCATACATTTGTAATTGCATGGTTACACGGTTTTTTAAATATTTGTCATAAATTTGGTTTTACTAGGGCATTTTATTGACAACTGCATCTTCAGTTAGCCCATCAAGATGTGCTGCTCTTGTCAGTGACAACCCCCACAGAAAGTGATTTTTCTAAAAATATTTGATAACTGTCTTTGAGACAGCTACTTCCAAATTTCTGCCTCTATTCACAGCAGCTGTGTCTGAGACTTTAGCGTTATTTCTGCCACCAGTGTTGCATTGGAGTATGACAAACACTTGCTTCTCAAGCTTCAAAAGCATATGAAGCTTTTGAAGCTGTAATATGGACATATCTATAACACAAGCTGCTTTTCTTCTGTTTTCTTGTAGCTTCTTCGATGGCATGCATTTTCTGTGAATGTTGATTTCATTGTGTTTGCAAGTTGCTCTAAATCTCCTTTCATTTGAGGAGGCACATCCATTAAAAAACAGTCCAATGAATATTACTTCACACTGGTATATTTAAAGTTTGTTTTATTAATTCATAATATAAATCCGAAGATGTTAATTTGAGATAGGTACCTACTCAGAAAACATAAAACACGAACTATTATCTGTCAAAGATGCAATGTTTACTGGTTTATTATTAGGTCACCACAGTTGCACCAATCACAAGGCGTTCTCGTCAGAGATAAAAAATCAAATTTTAAAAAAAATGTTTTTTTTTGAAGGTCGGTAAAAAAATAAACACAATTAATTATGAAATAAAGTGTTATTATTTGGTATATTTTCTATTGTCAAATAGCCTACAGTAAAGGTTTTTTCGTGAATTGGAAATAGACTTAAATAAATAAACCTTTATTAGTTGACTGATTATAGAAATAACAATAAATATACATACATCTATTTTTTTACAAACTATTAACAATATAATGTATCTTTCAATACTAAACACACTATTGTAGATGACCCCGCGAACTTGTTATTGCTTCCGAGTTTAAAGTCACGTGTCACCTAAAACGTCATCCATAGAAAATGTATGAGGAAACATATTCTCTTCATAAACACTTTTTCTTTATATTTTTAAATTATTCTGCTATTCTTCGATTATCCGAACAGCAAACAGTTTTTAATACCAGACGCAAAAGGTTTATAAATTGACATGTGTGTATCTGTCTATGGCAAACCTTCTCAATAAATGGATTTCAGACAGAATATGAAGATTGTTTATCTATGTACTTATATTTGTTTTTATTTATTTCAATTAGTTGCACAATATACAAAAAGAGGTATCAATTATTAATTAATTACAGGAAAATAAAAGAATTGAAGTACAACGAGGAGCCTTATCTCTAAACAGAGATCAATTCCAGGCAACCCAAATTTTGTAATTAACTTGGAGTTTTCAAAATTTCACTTAATAATAATAAATACTTCTGTCTATAATACATATAGTCAAAGTTAAGCCTTGGGTCATACTATGCATTGTAATCAAATGTAATCACTCATTGTATTTACAATTCATAAGGTATAATTGGTATCATTGAATTTTGTGTCATCAAATATTAAAACCTTACTAATATTATAAACGCAAAAGAACTCTGTCTGTCTGTCGCGGTTTCACACCAAAACTACTGAACTGAACTGAAATAAATGAAATTTGAAGTACACAGATAATCTAGAGCCTGAGAAAGGACATAGGCTACTTTTAAGTGCGAAAAAAGGGTTGTAAGTGGTTGAAAGGGAGGGGATGAAAAGTTCTATGGAAATATCTTCATTTTTAGAGCTAAAAGCTTTAAGCAATATAACATCACATTACGACGAAGTTAACGCCTGTGAAACCAAGGGGCACAGCTAGTAATCTATATTTAAACAGTAAATATATTGTGCAAGTTAATTTATATAACAGCTAGGAGCAAACAGACAGCACCACAGTTACAATTTCGTGGCCAAGCTGTCTTAAAAGTCAAAATATCTTTATTCATTGAAATCATATTTGATCATTTTGAATCGTCATTTTTTTTAAATATGATGTAGTTTACAAAAAAAAAATATTGTAAAAAATAATAATATAATATTTGGTTTTATTAAAACAGAGTTAGAGCAGGTTCATACCCAAGCTTTTTTATCATCTAAGTAATCCGTTATTTTATAGTATGCTTTTTTATAAAGTTTTCTTTTAATTGTTTTTAAATTTATTGACAGTTTAAGCATATCACTAGGGAGTTTATTATAAAAGCGTATACATTGCCTTTTAAAAGATTTACTAACTTTATGGAGCCTACTTGTAGCAACAGCGAGTTTATCTTTATTCCTAGTATTAAATTCATGACTATCGCTGTTTTTCTTAAACAAGCTAATATTATTGTGTACATCAGATTTTCATAAATATATTGACAGGTGACAGTCATTATATTTATCTCTTTAAATTTTTCACGGAGTGATTCTTTGGGACCCATATTGTAAATTGCACGAACAGCCCTCTTCTGCAGTACAAAGACCATGTTTGTCTTGTAAGCTACAGTAAAATTTAGGATATCTGAAGCTTTATAATATAGTTAAAGTAAGATCTCTCTTATGCAAAACTTGGGAGCGGTTGAAGTAGGGTACACAGATTGTCTAAGTACCTTATTTGTGTTCTGTATGTGGTACTGATGTTCACATAAATTAAACTAGAATAATTTAGTTAATTTATAAATTATACAGGACTAATCTTATTATAAGGTTAACTAAGGTTAAAGGCTTTGAAGGTATAGCAGATTAGCATTTTTAATCACTTAAATTAAACAAGTTTGCTTAAAGCTTAGAGTTGTACAACAGAATTTACACTAATATTGGTAAAAATTGTTGTCAGTGGAGTGTAAAATTGAAAGTCACAATATCTGACCAAAATCACTATTGGTGTAACTGTTTAGCGAGAAAGTGTCATGAATAAGCAGAGAAAACGGCGTTAATATTTATAGGGTTAAAGTACTTACTGTGTTTGGAAACAATCTCAAGACAATAATTCCGAAACTACGCAGAAATAATGATACGTGTTTCTTATCATTATTGTAAAACCAATACAATACTTGCAACGATTGTTTATACGCATGTAGTTAATAAACCAATATGATCAACAAACGGTAAGTATGACAACGCCAAACGTCATTGACCTCAGTGAACCGTTTTGAAAATCACTGAATACAGATTTAAATAGGTATGTGTCTAGAAGGATTTAGAAGTTCCATTCATGTTTTATTTATGATAATCCTTCAGATTTCGTTATTTAAATACCGGTAGATGACGACTTAACTACGTTTTTCTTTAAACGTCTTATATACGGTTCACGACGAGTACAATAGAAATTGTATATTTTTTTATACGCAAATTTAGTAATGAAAAAGGAACTCACCAATTAGTTATTTTAAAAACAACTTTGTTTTATTTATTGGCACTGTTCGTAACGATGCGGTTGTCAGGCATTTCACTACCTACCACCATATTGAATAGTGATGCAAGCGAAAAGTAACTATGCCCACAGATCCACAATAAAGTTTATCGATTCGATCTACTACAGACTATAATAATTATTGTCTTAAAAGATTTAATTCCGTATTAAGTTAAAAAAAAATTCATTCAATAATTATTTTCAGTGAGAAGACAGTATTATATAAAATAATAAAAACTATAAGAATTTTATAACTGCTCAAATATAGAAATCGATTAAAAACCGGTACTTCTAAAACATAATAAAATTATTAGTAATAACAACACTAATCAGAAAAATCGAATTTGACTTTTCAGCGCGGGGGGAAATATATTCGGTACCGAATTTCGGATTGTGGCTAAAATGAAAAAGAATTTTTAATTTTGTAAATAGGGGAGTGCTTCTTTACTAATAACTTAATAGCAGTGTTAATCTTTATGGCTTTTAGTAGCTATTCATAAGTAGAATTTCAATCCATGTACTAACGATTACGAAAATTTATTACTGCGAGTGTGTATTTTTAAATATTTAATTTCATAACAAATGGACGATCTCTTTCGTCTATCTCTTAAAATTTTCATTAATTTTTTTATGAAGTGTTAGTGTGTAAAGTGATAATTAATAATAAAATCGATAGACATGTCTGACGGTCACGGTGAACCTAACATGATTAGAAAAGAGAGTGTTGCAAATGCAAATGTGCCTAGTGATAGTCCTGTCACAGATCCTGGACAAGTCAGAGGTGGAAATACAGATGCAAACGTTGGGAAATTTGAAGGGCAGCGCGGGAAATCCGGGGCTTTGAAGAAGTCTGCACGCTATAGGAGCAGATCGCTCTCTGCTTCTTCTGCAGATTCATATAGTTCTACGTCATATACTGGTATGCAATCTGTAATATTCAATCTAGTTTTATTTATTTATTTTAAACTTAATTTTAAATTAAACCAGTCTACTAAGCATGGAAACTGAAAATTGAGGGTACAAACATAACACTATTACTATCTTAATATCTATATCTAAAATATACCCTACAAACCAAATAAAGTATGTGAACACATGAAATGGGTCAGGTGTGTGTAGTAAATATTATTTTAATATTAATTTATACCTACCTGGAACTAACAATAATTTAGTATTAGTGACATCATTGATCTCATTCAAATATGAAGGCGATTCCATTAAAATCAGTAATATATATTCAAATTTAGAAGAGTATATAGTGAAAAAGAATACAGAAGGGAATGATGAGATAGTTTAGACTAGAGAATGAATGGAAATAGATTAACGAGTATGACTATAGGGGGTGAATGGTGATCTGGGTGCTTGTATGTTTTATGGATTAAATTTAGGATGTATGTGTGAAGGATATGCATAATGAATGTAGATGGAGGTCTATAATCTCTGCCTTTGAGAAACAGTCATTAAAATTAAATTCGTAATATAAATGTTGTGTAGCAGTATTGTTTAAGAATATTTCTCTTATTTTAAAATCACTATTACAGGAAGAAAATATTGCTTCCGTATTTAATAATACACATGGTTTCTCATCTCCACTAGCATAATGCTCTATATAATTATTTACTTATTACAACTAAACGCAGCCTCAATGCAAAAATCACAAAAAAATATCAAAAAATGTTAATATTAAATGTGTGTTATTATTAGGAAAATAATAATAATAATAGGAAGAGTGACAAGCTTCTCCAACAGGAAACATTTTTAAAACTTATAGTAACAATATACATTACATATTATGTATGTTTTTTTAAATGGATCAAATAATAACCTACATTTCTAGCAGCAAGAGAAATGGATTCTAATATTATTATTATAATGAAATGCAGTTTATTATACAATAGTGGACAGGGCAATCGCCTCCGTGGCTAGTGGTCCTGGGTTCTAAACCCAGGGAAACAAATGAATGTTTCGTTTGGGTAGGAACAGAATGCTGACTTACTTGCCGGTAAAGAAAACTTGAAATAAGTACTTTGGCAGCTTTGAAATCATCAAAGTTAAACGAACACTAAAGTATTTCATAGATGTCAGTGGTTAAAAAGTTTTATAATATGTTAACTTCGATAACGTTAATTCGAATTAAAAAAAGTGTCCCATGCTTACTTGTGTGTGTGTGCAAATAATACAAAATATACCCAAAAATGCCACTTTTTAAAATTTTGAAATACAACCTTATTATGTAGGTTTAAAGTTTAATTTCCAATGCGAGAGTGAGACGGTTATGACGTTACGTCACGCGATCGTCAGCGATTGTGAAGGCAACTGTGCTAAATGAGATTTCTAGCAAAGTTTGGTTGTGCCATATTTTGAGCTTTCATGGTGTCTTGGCTATTCTATATCAATGTATGTTACATACTGCTGAATATATTTGAATTATGTTCTCATGGACGCACTCCAGTTATTTTTAGAAACATTTACTATAATTTTAGGTCAAATACATCAACTACGCAATTATATTGGCTATTGAAAGATTATCTAGTCCATTCTATATTATACAGCTGAAGTGTTTGTTTGACTTTTCCCTGGAACTAGTTGTTCGAATTGAAAAATTATTTTTGTATTTTTGTCCATTTATTGAGAAAGGATGAACGGTGGTGAAACTTCGGTGAACAGCTAGTTTATTGTCTACTAGCTGTGTTCTGCGTTTTCACCCGCGTTAATTACTTCGTAACGTGATGTTGTACCCTCTGTGGCGAATTGCGTATAGCCTTCTTTATGAAGAAACTCTTTGGCACGCGCTAAATTGATGACTAAGAATATTCGAATTCAAATTAATTATATATCTTATTATTATTATTCATTACTACTTCTTCAATCATTCATCGAGTCATAATCAAAGGGATGTCGTAGCTTCTAATAACAAGAATGGAGTCTCATCAACCATACGAAAGAAGATCAACAAAATAGCATAATTAAACGCTATAACTCTATTATTGTGGTACTCTCATTGTTTCTGATTACCATAACACAAGTGCTTCAGTTACTTACTTCGGGATTGGAGCAATGTGAGTTGTGCCAATTAAATTAAAAAGTTAGAAGAAAACTTTATAAAAAAGCTGACTATACAATAACGGATTACTTAGATGATGAAAAAGCTTGCGAATTAAACTCTGTCTTAATAAAACCAAATATTATAATTTTTAGAATAATTATTTTTGTAAACTACATATTTAAAAAAAAATTGACTATTCAAAATGATCAAATATGATTTCAATGAATAAAGATATTTTGACTTTGACTTCAGAGGATTGTGAAGTGGTAATGCGCGGTGCGAATATAAGAAAAAATGCTATCTGTTACATACCGCTTTGCTTTTACTCCGGGCGTGTGATAGAGAGAGTTGCAAGTCTTACAATTACCTACATTTCCTTTTTGAAATAGTTTCGGGCGATAACGTTTTCACCCCCCTAAACATTTACGAAATGAGACAATTTTGGTCTCTTTAGATTCAGTACACTTTAATCTAGATCTGTACGTTTTTCTTTTTTAGTAATTCAGTTTAGTTTAATTTAAAAAAATAAAAACGCTCGAGGAAGATTTTAAGTCAAAAATACAGTACAGTTAATACTAATAACTTCTATTATACGCAATATTTCTTTAAAATTTTTGATTATGGGCGAAAAAACGTTATCGCTTTTTGTATGAAAATGTACAGCTTCACAATCCTCTTAAGTTAGCCTCCTGCCAGTTTGCATCCTATTCTATAAAAAAACAAATTTCACGAATAAAATCAACTGCATCTATTGACTGCCTTCTTGGTCTAGTGGTAACTGGTAAGCGAGTAAGCGTTACAACCGAGAGGGTTCGATTCCCGGTGGAGATAAAAAACTCGGTCTGGCATAGAAGGCTGATCACCTACTTGCCCCTAAAGAAAAAATCGGAAGGGGACACGGGAATTCACTATATTATGTAGAGATATGATTAATCTCTTCAAAAGATTCGTGTGCATGGAATCTTTTATATTTTAAACAAAGCATTTAATATCTGCATTGTTTTCAGAATTTTCATTCTTCCTTTGTTCAAGAGTTTTAAGTAATTAATAATTATTGTTACTAGTGGTCGGCCATTGGTCGAAATTCGACCACAATTCAAGAGTGTATGTGTTTCTATGTTGTGTGTGATATTGGGCGAACGGATTATCGTGAAATTTGCCACAGTTAAAGTTTATACGGAGAAGTGCATAAAGTTTTTTATATTAAATGCATTAGGAATACATTAAATTGATTAAAATAAACATTACACACTACTGCTTGAATGACGCATAACACGTTAATACATATCTAACTTATTCTGGAATTATGGTTGTTTGAGAAAGTTCGTCGAGAAGTAAATACGAATTTTTTATATGATTATAATTTCGCATTATACATAAAAAAGTTTAACAAGAATTAAATTAGATCGATTGAAAACATTAACACGTCACCCTCTTTTGAATTCGAATGCGTGAGAAAAACGATGCGTAATCAAAAATGGCCGCGCCGATCCCCGCTTCCAGTTGACGACACATGATCACAACACTTGATGTCACCGATAGATGGCGGTAACAATGGTCTTCGACCACTTCATAAATAGATGAATAATAATAATATAGCCTTTTATTCAGTTCTTAAATGTTTACAATAAATTTATATCCAAAACTACACATACTCTTAAACTAAATAAACTTCTTAAACTAATATCTGTTCCTTGGTTATCATCGCTAGATTGCCAGTCGGCAAAGGCCTCCTCCAAGAGAATTGAGTACTTTATTGAAAATAGATAATCAAATAAACAAATAAGATGAGCTTGGATACACTTTTATTCTAAATTGAAGAGATTCCTAATTTCCGTTAATTTTTCTTCGTTTCTCAGGGTAAGTATATTAAGGGATATATATTACTGATTTTTGGTGGTTACTGTTTCTTAATCTTGGAGGGTTGTGGTCGCTTTCCCTCACGGGCAGTGGCGTAGCGCGGACTATTATAGGCGTGGGCAAAGTCGCATGAGCGAGGCCCCTTTTCTTTCGTTTCCAACATCTACCCAATAAATCTATCTTATCAAACATGCTTTACCGTGTCTTTACGAAGCGTAAAATGTTATTATGTTATTCTGAATTACCTACTTCTAGAATTTTTGAAACTCTTACTTCTTTAAAATGTTTACCACCTTCACTGATTTTTTTGAAGTAGCTACCTATGCATGTAAAGAAACGTTTGGCAAAGCTTAGTGTGTGTAGACTGTGACGAGTGTGGCCTATGTTTTTGAGGTTTTTATTTTTTTAAAAAATAAATGGGGAATTTAAGTTTGATTTCGTACTTGAAGTGGCCTTGCGAGGCCCCTTTAAGTGCGAGGCCGTGGGCAGAGGCCCACGCCTAGCTACGCCACTGCTCACGAGGACCAGTCGGGGAAGCTTGGTGTTTTCTCGTTTCCTTTGTGGCGGTTTCATTGGTTGGTTTGGCTTTCCGTTTTCCGTTCCTTAGTTGCTATTGGTTTTTGTTGGTATTGGGCATACTCTAAAAAGATCTAAATCGCATTATGTCAAAAGCATTTGCTCTCTCTGAATTGATCGTGTTTAAGGTTTGTTGCTTTTTTGGCTGATTTTTATAGGAATTAATTTATAAATAGATGAATAGATTTTCATAATCTATACTAATATTATAAAGCTGAAGAGTTTGTTTGTTTGAACGCGCTAATCTCAGGAACTACTGGTTCGAATTGAATAATTATTTTTGTGTTGCATAGTCCATTTATCGAAGAAGGCTTTATATAAAATCACGTTACGACCATATTAACGCGGGTAAAACCAAGGGGCACAACTAACAACATATATTAACTAAAGACATTAAATTCTAGTTCAAGAATTTAATTACATAATATAAGTTAACCTTTTAATACCATATTGAGTCTGACCAGTGGCGTAATTATACCATCTGGGGCCCGTGACAAATTCTTTTGATGGGGCCCTATCAGTTAAATTCGTCACGTTGTACTTAGTTTAATTTTAATAAACCACTCAAGTAGTTATCCAACGCCAATAACAATTTTATTTTCAAGAGCATGGGTTTATACATTTACATTCACCAGCCGATAAACGTCCCACTGCTGGGCATACGCCTCTTGTCTTAAGCGAGAGGGAATTGGCAACAGTCCCCACGCTAGCCGAATGTTTAAAAAAATGTACTTTTCTAGTAAAATAAAATACTCAGGTACAACGTTAAAAAAATATTTCTGACCTCGCAGCCTTTTGGGACGGGGGCCCTCTTGGGTCGGGGGCCCGAGAATTTGACCATCCCTGCCACCCTATAATTACGCCACTGCTTTGACATAATAATTCACCGCTGCGCCCCGCAATTTGAAAGCCATATTTTCTATAATTTATTTATTTATATCACGCCTATTTAGCAAAGGGTAAGGGGGGGGGGGGATGCCTACATACCTCTCGCTTCATCCACTTTCAATAAATCCTTACTAATATTATAAATGCGAAATTAACTGTCTGTCGTGGTTTCTAGGGCAAACGGGACACTTTTAGAAGAGAGGAATATCCCACTATGCATTGTTTTATCATATATCAAAGGGATTGGGCAGCGTCTTCCATGAAACATCCAAGATGGCTTGTCTTTCAGACTCTTCCAACAATTATCATAATATTTCAACCAATTTACACAAAACCTTGACAGATTATATGCCTAAACCTCATGAATCACTCTATCTATTTTTGAAACTCGCATGATAATCCGTTGAGTAGTTTAAAAGTTATTCGCGAACAGACAGACGCGCGGGATGACTGTTTTATAATATGTAGCTAAATAAACCCGCAGACGTGAGCAGAATGACTTGATACATAAATATAGTTCTTATGTCAAGGTGAATAAAAGTTAATATTCTACAAACTTGGCCGTGGGTCAATCTTGGCCAATAATTGATCCAATGCAGTGGTAACATTGTATGGAAGCGGTTTTTTTGAAGCGCTCCGAATTTCGAATAGTATTGATATTTTTGAGTCTTTTACTTAATAAATCCGAAATAAATAATACTATAGCGCTTTTCATATGTGATTCTGTCCGTTTGCTTGACTTCATAAATAAAAAAATCCATAGTATTATTATTATAAATATTTTTTTTTTTTTGAAGTCCCGTGTCCCCTAGTAGGTGGGATATGGGGCAAATGCATCTCACATTTGTTTCACTGATCGATTTTTTCCTTAGGGGCAAGTAGGTGATCAGCCTTCTGTCCTGCCAGACTGAGTTTTTTTACCTCCACCGTGAAATTGAACCCAGGACCTGTAGGTGTGTGTGTTGTTGTAACGCTTACGCGCTTACGCTAGACCAAGGAGGCGGTTGCTTCCCGTGTGGTCACGTTTAAATTTCATCAAAATATGTTCAGTAGTTTTAGAGTAACAATTAGAAGTTGTTTTTTTTTTGTTAAAATTTTGACACTATATTATTTTCATTCATTAGCTAATTTCTTTCCGATATACATTTTATAGTCGAAAATTAAAATTACTATCTACAATGTTTAATTTGGTTTTATTGATGTCAAGATTTCTTGATCACGCACATCAAGGTGCCATGTCCACGGATAAAACAAATTTATCGTTCTATTTGATTTAGTTGATAAGGTTAATTTAACTACTGTTCGTAAAACAAGAATAGGTTATGCACACAAGGCTGATCACCTACTTGCCTGTAAAGAAAATGATCAGTGAAACAGATACAGAAATGTGTCTGCCCCATACCCCATTAGGGGTTACGGTAATTCACTTTTTTGAAGTTCTACAAATTTATATATATAATAGATGAAGAAATACGTGAGCATACGTGGGAATGAAATAAAATATGCATGTAAGTGGGTGTGGTATGTATCATACTTGAGAAAATTTGTTAGCTTTACTATAAATTCGATAATTTTTGATAGATATCGAAATTAATCCCTCTTTTGTACGTACCACAATCGGGTAACAAGGTAAATTTTAATAACGTCCAGTTAATTGTCTAATATACTAAAAAGTCAACTCCACAATAAGCGAGCGCATTTCACTACTTCAGTTGGCGGTCACACACTCAGTGCAGCACGCGGGTGCAGAGTTCTGTTTTCGAATTTATTTTTTGATTTCGGCCTACAAGGCTTTGGAGTATTTGCGTTTATCTGTGCTTTATTTAAAAAGAATACCAAAAGTTGTTCCAAATTTAAATTGATTACTTGTGTGGTTTATTTAAAAAGCGCGTTCTGTTTTCGAATTTGTTTTTTTTTTCGACCAACAAGGCTTTGGACTCTGTTTTATTTAAAAAATTACATTTGTTCCAAATTTAAAATGATTACTTAGGAGCTTTATTAAAAAACTAAGTACATAGTTCTTTTTCGAAACCTTTGAAGTAAGAAAGCTGTTCTTAATTTAAAACGATTAGTTTTTTGCTTCATTTAAAAGGCGCGTTCTGTTGATTTTATCTTTAATTTCGGGCTATTCTGTGTTATCTCTGATTAAAGTCTGTATTAAAATAATAATAGTTGTTCTTAGTTCAATAAATGTGAAATATTTTCGAATCTTTTTCGCTCGAAGTCAAGGTCAATTGTCAAGTTGCGTTTACGTTTTCAATTAAAATAAAATTTAGTGAAAATTAAATTGTGGTGAAATGAAAGTTATTTATTATATTATTGAATTATTAAATATTAATATGTCAACATCGTAAGTATATATTGTGGTATAATAAATAATTTCCCGTTTTATTATCTTAAATTTTTTGGTTCAATGTTCGATTTTATTCTTATTTTTACACATCATATAAAATTATAAAAATATACATCACTTCAGTACATAGTATAAAACAAAGTCGCTTTTTCTTCCCCTATATCCCTTTGTATGTTTAAATCTTTAAAACTACGCAACGAATTTTGATACGGTTTTTTTAAATAGATAGAGTGATTGAAGAGGAAAGTTTTTATATATGTTTTATACCTGTGCAAAGCCGGGGCGGGTCGCTAGTACTTAAATATTTTACAAATTACCTACTTGTTTTTGAACAAAATTGCTGTTTAAATTACTATTAATATTTATATATTATAATATACTATTTTATAAAATTTTTGATTAAATTTTATTTACATATAGGTAATAATAATAATTAGGACAACTCTTATACATTGTTCTGATCCCAAAGTAGCTGAAGCACTTGTGTTATGGTAACCAATAACGAGGGTTATAAACAAACATTCGTGCTCACCACACAAATAAATGAAATAGGTAGGTATATAAAAGGCTCATCTTAAAGATGTTGGGGTGCGTACCCAAAATACTAGGTGAATTAAAACAGAACTCTTAAAGTTCTATATTTAATGTGACAAGTTTCAATGGTTATCTATAAGATAAATAAAATTGAAGTGTCTGTTTGTAATATTAAAATCGCTTTTTACTAAATGCATATGGATGTATGTACATAATATAACAAGATAACATTTTTTATAACCTTTGATGGGACTTTCACTGGCAGATGATGTAATAAGGTGTAAGAGGCTACTTTTATTTTAGAAATTAATATAAATTAATTATAAAAAATTATATATATTATAAAACTTTGTACAGAGCCATCTATCGGCCAGAGCATATTGCGTCCATCCGTTGAGAGGTTGCAACAGCAAACTGCATTGCGGTACGACGGAATTAACGCGAATGAAACCACGGGGCACAGATAGTGAAAAAATAAGAATGTCTTCTTAATTCATTAGTATTAGTGTAGTCGTCGCGTTAGTATTCTCACAAAGAAACCGCATCAAAATCGGTCGATTTGTTTAGTAGTTGCGATGCCATTGACACGCAAACAAACAGCTGAGTTAAACTTATAACACCCCTATTTTCACGTCGTAGGCTAAAGAATAAAGAGCTCTAGAAGTATAATATAGCTAGCTGCTGCCCGCGACTTCGTCCGCGTCAATTTCTGTTATTATGACACAACACATTTATTTGGATATGGATTAATAATAATGTTATGTCGATAAAACTCTGGCTAATAATTTGCAATAGTGAATTAATTTCGGCCAAATTTGATTACCATAAAAAAGGTTATAATGAGTCAATCTTAAAAGATAGACATATACTGTCGCGGACATTTTTTTAGATCATTTAAAGAGTAATAATTCTTTCATACATATTTTTTGGGTAACTTGAACTGTTTACGCAACGCACGCAACGGAAGCCTTCAAATATGGATAATTTTCCCAGATTTTGCAACATTTTTCACTGATACTTCGCTCTTATTGGTCGCAGCGTGATGTTATGTAGCTTAAAGCCTTTCTCGATAAATGGACTATCCAACACAAAAATCAATTTGGACCAGTAGTTCTTGAGATTCATGCGTTCAAACAAACAAACTCTTTCAGCTTTATACTATTAGTAATATAGATAACTAATTGTAACTTGCAGTACCATTGGAATGAGAAGAGTTGACGTGTTTTGACAAGTTGTCAAGAGATGGCGCTATCGGTACTTGTAACGCGCTTTCATTGTATTTTACTTAACGGATAAAGTAATTTCAACAATTTTATATTTTACTCCAAAAATACTTTTCTTTTACTTAACCAATTTTTGACGGTCTGATGTTGTTCAGACCTTAAAAGAGGTCATGTCTTACTTTCGTAATTTCAAATTTGTACGAATGGTCAATTTTGACACTTATTCCCTGAAATTGAAAGTCTTCAATGAATTTGGCTTATATTATGCAATATGTATTAAGTAATTATAATATTATGTACATTGTACCGTACATTATGATTTATTCTTCGTCGCTCGCTCTGAAACGCGAAGTGAAGCTTTACGGCACTTTAACAATAACAATACAGTTATTTTTACCGACTACAAAAAAGGAGGTACTAAATCCGACGCTATGTTTTAAAGCCTTCCTCGATAAATGGACTATCCAACACAAAAAGAATTATTCAATTCGAACCAGTAGTTCCTGAGATTAGGACGGGATTTTCAGCAGAAAAATTGTATTTTCACTAAACTAGTTAGCGGCCCCGGATGCGCATCGAATAATAATTGTGCCCCGCGGTTTCGCTTGCATTAATTTCGTCGTAACCTCTAAATTATCCCACAGGAACACGCCACCGGTACATAAAGTACCCTATGATAAAAAAATTTTATTTCGTCTAATTCTATCATTTACTTGTGTATTTACCCCGCTCTTCCTGAATAATAAAATTGATAGCTAGATATATAAAATAAATATCACTATATGCTTAATTTAATAGCTAATACTTAAGTGTGTTAGTGTGTGCGTGATTTGTAGATTTTCTGTCATTTATAGTCGTATAATATTTAAGAGAGACCGCCTCCTTGGCGTAGTGGTAAGTGCGTAAGCGTTACAACCGAGAGGTCCTGGGTTCGATTTCCGGTGGAGATAAAAAAGAACTCGGTATGGCAGGACATAGAAGGCTGATCACCTACTTGCTCCTAAAGAAAAAATCAATCGGTGAAATAGATGTGAAATGCATCTGCCCCATACCCCCACCCCACACGGGACTTCACTTTAACCCTACTATATGTTAATCCAGAGCATGTTCTATTTGCATGCAAAATTCATTTTAAATCCGTTCAGCCGTTTTGGCGTGATTGAGTCACAAACATCCTCACAAACTTTCGCATTTTTATTACTGGGATTTTTTCATGTAATTACTTTTTAGTTCGCATTGATGAAATAATTATAATTTTAATTTTTCAATCGGGAAATTAATTTCCCAATTTTCTCCTCGAAATTTGCAAGGAAATTTGCTACCTGCAATTAACTATTCAAAATCCAATTGTTACATATTTGCAATAAACTTAACATTAATGATATTATTTATTTATTTACCGACTTCAAAAAAGAAGGACGTACTCAATACGACGCTGTTTTTTATATTTGTTACCTCAGAACTTTCGACTGGGTGAAACGATTTTGATGATTTTTGTTTGAAAGCTAGTGCTTTCCGTGTGGTCCTGTGAAAATTTCATCGAAATCTGTTCAGTAATTTTAGAATTACAATTTGAATTTTTTGTTGAAATTTTAACACTATGTTTTTTGTCCGTATACGTTCCTCTTAAGTATTTTGAAAATATATTTTAAATACAAATGCTATCAGCGTAGAAAATTTTTCGCAATTAGTTTCGGCTAATAAAAGTGATTAGTTTTACTACAGACACGGCCTTGAATTATCAATATACTTACACGTTTTATGGAGCAAAATATAAACCAGTTTTTAATCTACAGATAATTTTTTTTTTTTTTTTTTTTAAATCTCCTTTTTTTCTTGCGATCTGCCCAGTGGGCATTAAGCGAGAGTTTAGTGGTGGACGAAACGTGTCACAAGTCATGAGTGGTATGTGCCCAGTGGCCCAACCAGCTAATAATATACAGTTCTTTCTCCTAATCTTGGATGATGTCTTGAGGAGCTCTCCTCCTAATTCTCGAGAAAGTGACTGTGTTGGGATTCATGAGGTCAGAGGCTAGCTCATTAGGATGGCGGTCTATGCGTTTGGCGTATGATTTCAGATTTTATATTAACATCATGGAACTTCTCCATTGTGTACTTAGTAAATCCACTAGAGAAAAGTTAAATACTTTTATTTTGTAATCGGTCGAGTGATTTTCGCGTGTCCGGCTGTGATGGAAGTCCTTGTATTAAAAAGTCGATGAAAATAAAACGACGAAATGTCATGTGTAACTTGAAACCTTTCACTTTATTGCAAGGTGGTTAAGATAAATATTCATTATTATCTATACAGATAAATAAAATTGGAGTGTCTGTTTGTAATATTAAAATAATCACTTTACAATTTTTGACGGGACTTTGATTGGCAGATAGCTGATGCAAAGGAGTAACTTAGGCTTTATTTTAGAAATTAATATAAATAAAGAGTGGACGAAGTCCATGATGAGTCTTTGTAAACTTATTTATTGTGGTACCTCGTTTCTAGTTACCATAACAAGTGCTTCAGCTACTTTGGGATCAGAGCAATGTTGAGTTGTCCCACTTATTAATACGTTTGATCTAATCCGTCCATCTCCAGTCTATAGAGTGAAATAGCAAACAGCAAAATAATAGATATGTACTTCGTCCATGCGGAATGGTAGTCATTTTTATTATTTACTAGTGACCCGCCCCGGCTTTGCACGGGTATAAATAATATATAAAACCTTCCTCTTCAATCACTCTATCTATTAAAAAAACCGCATCAAAATCCGTTGCGTAGTTTTAAAGATTTAAGCATACAAAAGGATATAGGGAAAGAAAAAGCGACTGTTTTATATTATGTAGTGATATTTTGTGTTTTTTTATATTTTATAATCTACTAGCGACCCGCCCCGGCTTTGCACGGGTATAAATAATATATAAAACCTTCCTCTTCAATCACTCTATCTATTAAAAAAACCGCATCAAAATCCGTTGCGTAGTTTTAAAGATTTAAGCATACAAAAGGATATAGGGAAAGAAAAAGCGACTGTTTTATATTATGTAGTGATATTTTGTGTTTTTTTATATTTTATAATCTACTAGCGACCCGCCCCGGCTTTGCACGGGTATAAAACATATATAAAAACCTTCCTCTTCAATCACTCTATCTATTAAAAAAAACCGCATCAAAATCCGTTGCGTAGTTTTTAAGATTCAAGCATACAAAGGGATATAGGGAAAGAAAAAGCGACTTTGTTTTATACTCTAGTGACTAGCTGACCCGGCGAATTTCGTTTCGCCAATAAAAGGTAAAATGGGAATCGAACGTCAAATGCTTGACAGGAAAGTTGGTAGAACAGTTTATATCGGAAAACGAAATTGTTGTTTTTACTATTTTCCTCGCAATTTCATATTTTCTCACCGTTTAAACCTTCCCAGGACTACGACAAACATTTCAAAATCAATCAGCTAAATCGGCCCAGCTATTCACGAGTTATAGCGAGACAAATGAACAGCAATTGATTTTTATTAATTTCTGAAATAAAAGTAGCCTAATTTACTCCTTATTACATCATCTGCCAGTGAGTCCCGTCAAAATGTAAAAAATATTTTTGTATGTGTAGACAGTAAAAAGCGGTTATTTTAATATTACAAACATACACTGTAATTTTATTTATCTGTGTAGATTATGCCTGAGTGAATTCACATAAATCGCTCCAGATGCACAATGAATGAAGCCACTCTCTCGTTATATTATTTTATAGGTCATCAATATCTTTACTTTTTTATAAACTAGTTCGCCGGGTTATTTTGTACCGCCATTAAAAGATAGAATGAGTATAGTAAGCTATTCTTGAAAGATAGATATATGCCATCAAGGCCTTTTTTGTACATCTATAAAAGAGGAATATCTTGTTATGTATTGTTTTGTTATATCTCAAAGGGATTAAGGCAGCGTCTTCGATGAAAGATCCCAGAAACGTTGTCCTGTCTTAACTTAGAATTTTCAATTCGAATTCGCATAATAATTTAAAAACTGACAGTTATGTCAAACGCTATAAGATTGCATTAGAAAAGTTTTCTTAAATTTTCTAATGTTCCGAGCAATTTTCTTAATTAGTTATTTCATAAGAACCTTCTCCAGTTAATAACAAACAAAAAAAGAATTATCCAATTTGGTGCAGTCGTTCGGAAGTAATGCGCGTACATACATTTCGGTGATTCATTTTTATTTATATAGATCTGATTGCATTAGACGTGAATTTGTAATAAACACAGTAATTTTCGCATTAATACTTATTTTTAACCGACTTCAAAAGAAGGAAGAGGTACTTAAGTCGACGTTGTTTTTTTAATGTTTGTTACCTCAGAACTTTCGACTGGGTGAATTGATTTCAAATTGAAGTCGGTTTATTGTTTCAAACAACAATAAACCGACTTCAATTTGCAATTGTAAAACTACTGAACAGATTTTGATGAAATTTAAATGGGACTACAGCTTTCAACAAAAAAGTATCATCGAAATCAGTTACCCCCAGTCGAAAGCTCTGAGGTAACAAATATAAAAAAAACAACGTCGAATTGAGTGCCTCCATCTTTTTCGAAGTCGGTAAATAAATTAATAAATAGTATCATTAGTAGTTTATTGCATTAAATGTAACAATTGGATTTTGAAAAGTGTTAGCTACACTTTCCTCTCGGTTCTGCTCGGTTTAAAATAGAGACTGTAGGGTCGTGGAAAAAAACTGTATCGCAGGAAAATACTGTATATTGTGGGAAAATATTGGATATCATGGGAGAATACTGGGTATGGTGGGAAAAAACTATATTGTGGGAAAATATTGGATATCATGGGAGAATACTGGGTATGGTGGGAAAAAACTATATTGTGGGAAAATATTGGCTATCATGGGAGAATACTGGATATGGTGGGAAAAAACTATATTGTGGGAAAATATTGGATATCATGGGAGAATACTGGGTATGGTGGGAAAAAACTATATTGTGGGAAAATATTGGATATCATGGGAGAATACTGGGTATGGTGGGAAAAAACTATATTGTGGTAAAATATTGGATATCATGGGAGAATACTGGGTATGGTGGGAAAAAACTATATTGTGGGAAAATATTGGCTATCATGGGAGAATACTGGGTATGGTGGGAAAAAACTATATTGTGGGAAAATATTGGCTATCATGGGAGAATACTGGGTATGGTGGGAAAAAACTATATTGTGGGAAAATATTGGATATCATGGGAGAATACTGGGTATGGTGGGAAAAAACTATATTGTGGTAAAATATTGGATATCATGGGAGAATACTGGGTATGGTGGGAAAAAACTATATTGTGGGAAAATATTGGATATCATGGGAGAATACTGGGTATGGTGGGAAAAAACTATATTGTGGGAAAATATTGGATATCATGGGAGAATACTGGGTATGGTGGGAAAAAACTATATTGTGGGAAAATATTGGATATCATGGGAGAATACTGGGTATGGTGGGAAAAAACTATATTGTGGGAAAATATTGGATATCATGGGAGAATACTGGGTATGGTGGGAAAAAACTATATTGTGGGAAAATATTGGATATCATGGGATAATACTGGGTATGGTGGGAAAAAACTATATTGTGGGAAAATATTGTATATCGTGGGAAAATACAGTATATCGTGGAAAAACTGTAAAATTATGGGACCATATTGCTAGAGTTATGTGTTGAAGTTGTGTTTTCTTACAGTAGGGATTTATGATAGGGTATGTGTGAGGCATTGCATTTTTTATTAAAATAAAAAATAGATAAAGCACAAATAAACAATGCCTACATCGGGAATTTTGAAAAATACAATAAAAAATGATGACCCATCGTTGAAGAAGAGACATTCAATTATATCTGGCAGAAGTGATTTCTGTGAGTAATTTGCGTCATCTGTTATTTATGATTTTTAGTATGTGGGCAATCCACGGCGGCTTCAATTACTAGAAAAATACTTAAAGACCCATTCACATACCTTTGACCGCCTCCTCGGCCTAGTGGTAAGCGCGTACAACCGAGAGGTCCTGGGTTCGATTCCCGTTGGAGATAAAAAATTCTGCTGATCACCTACTTGCCCCTAAAGAAAAAATCGATCAGTGAAACAGATGTGAAATGCATCTGCCCGGAACTTCACTTTTTTTATTCACATACGTTTAATAGGTATTAGGTTTCCGTACGGATTGGTAAAACGGGACCCTAATACTAAGACTCCGGTGTTCGTCTGTCTGTCTGTGTCATCAGGCTGTATCTCATGAACCGTGATGGTTAGACTGTTGAACTTTTCACACATTATGTATATCTGCCGATATAACAACAAATATTATAAAACATAATAAAATAAATATTCAAAGTGGCTCCCATACAATAGAAATGTTTTTTTTTTTGACGTTTTTATAGATCACACGGAACGCTTTTCGGAAAAAACGTTTCACTAACAGAGATTATCCTTTGTCACAAGTATTCTTAAGACTTCTTCAAATATTTCCAGGGTCATCATCAGATGAAGATGAAGGGATCCAGCCTCACGAAAAGGCCATAGCAGCTGGTCAGCCGAATCCGCCATACTGCGTGCGGAATGTGGAGCAGCATGCGTTTGGCAGACGAGAGATTGAGATTGCTGAACAGGAAATGCCAGGGATCATGGCGTTGAGGGCGCGGGCCAAGGATGACAAGCCATTGAAGGATGCTAAGGTATATAGACTTTCAAATGTCTGTCATAATCTATTACAAATCTATATAAATGGATCACTGGAGAAGGTTCTTATGAAATAAATAATTAAGAAAGTTTCGCGGAATATTAGAAAATTTAAGAAAACTTCTAATATTATTTTAAAGCGTTTGACATAACTGTCAGTTTTTAAATTATTATGCCAATTCTAATTCAATGTTCATAGATAAGACAGGACAACGAATCTGGGAGATTTCATCGAAGACGCTGCCTAATCCCTTTGAGATATAACAAAACAATTAGTGGGATATTCCTCTTTTATAGATAAAAGTCCTTGATGGCATATATCTATCTTTTAAGGATAGCTTACTATACCCATTCTATATTTTATTAGCTGTACAAAGTTCGCCAGGTTTTCTCCCACGTAAATCTTATGAATTTACGTGTCTTTGTACTGTCGCTTTTTCGTTTCATCGACTCAAATCACAACGATGATTGTTCGATTTTTTCAGATTGTCGGTTGCACACACATAAACGCACAAACGGCTGTGTTGATTGAAACGTTGGCGGCTTTAGGCGCGACAGTGCGATGGGCTGCATGTAACATTTATAGTACTCAAAATGAGGTTGCCGCCGCGTTAGCTCACGCTGGTGAGTAGTCTTTACAATAAAGTTATGGCTTGGTAACATTTGGTTAAGGTTGGGTAAGATTTCTTCTTAAACTACGGAACGCTGTGTGACGTATATATGTTTGAAGTGAAACTTCTTTATCGGCGTTGGAAAAAAAATTACCGTCACATTTTTCGGTTACGCGTCACATTTCTCCGTTACGCGCCATCTTTACGGATCGAACGGAGTAGGGATAGCATGTCGCTTTTTTCTGAAACGCAATAGCGACGTGATAAATAAAATATATCAATACTAAAGTGATCAACAAAATCAAAGGCTTTATTTTAATTCTAATTCCAGTGGATTTTTAACAAAAGTAAGTAATTATATCTCTTTTTCTAATACTTGGGTGGGATTGTGGTATTTATTTAAATTTAAGATATTTAAGGTTAACCTCAGTTTCTGATTGTAACTATCGGTCAATGTATATGATTTCATTAAAATAGTATTTATTAATTAATACGACTGCTAATTTAAGGAACATCAATTAATTGGCATAGAGTATCAATTCTGAAATATGTTATATAATTTTTGTAAATCAATTAACTAATTTTTATAGATTCAATGATGGAAGAATCCACAAATCCTGAGGAATCTTCGAATGCAATTACTATACAAGTTGATGTCCATCATCGGCATTATTCACAACTCAGTGCATCAAAGTTTCACTTCTTACGTGTGTACACTAGTACACGCACACATTTTTCCTTATATACGGGGTTTTCCAATAAGTGTTATTTTGATATTCAAAGAAAAATGCCATTTTTTTTAATATAAATGTTTGGATGTTTATTTTATTATAAAGAGAAAGGTATGCCGTTAACATTGGAAAAAAACAGACAAATGATCACCATGACCACGCTTACAGGACCATATCCTTTTATGAAATTTTCCATAACCAAATCGCAAAGTGCTGTCCTCGATTGCCTCACGAATTCCATCTTTGAGGTTTTGAATCGATGCTGGGCTGTTGGCCTTCTCTTTCACGTGGCCCCAAAGAAGTCGCAAGGCGTTAAATCATAAGATCTCGGTGGCCAATTGTGATCACCCCTTCGAGAGATGACACGGTCCGGAAACTTTTTCCGGAAAAAAATCAATGGTTTCGTTGCTTGTGTGGCACATAGCGTCGTCTTGTTGAAAGTAAACGTTGTACAGATCAATACCATCCAATTCCGGCCATACGAAATTAATCATCTATCTAAGTAACTCTACTGGAGTAGTCTCTGCCAAATTTTCACAATTTTTATTGTCAATTTTAATAATTTCAGTGCGTTGAAGTGTGTTTCGTTACATTTTTATTAATGGCGTAGTTTCTACTTGTCAAATGTCAAAAAATGACAGCTGCAAAACTGACATCTACCGAAATAGCGGGCTATTCAAAATACGCGTAACGTGACGTGTGCGTGGCGGCTCCAACAGAGTCCTAAAAACTGTAGAGGTTTGATGGGGCATTTCTCAGGCACTGGACAGCAATGCATGTCAGGTGTTTGGGAGGTGGAGAAAGGCAGTATTAAGTAGTATTGAGGCATTGTATTAAATTAAGTTAAATATTATTCATTTGTTTATTTTATTTTTAGGTATTGTAACTTCTTAAGTAAATAGATATAAGGACTAACACTAGGTTTTAAGAAAAAGGCTTCTGACAAAGCTATGGGAATGATCCTGCAATAAATGTTATCATTATTAAAATAACACCTCTTATTGGAAAACTCTATAAAATTTGTATTGCATAGTGGTAAGTCAATAATTGCAGTAATTAAACAGATATTCATCTTACATCTTTGATTTCACTCCGTCCCGATCTTACAGCTGGATAACTTCGTCTAATGGCTTTATACGTATTAGGTGGTCAAGTGTTTAACTTAATTTCAACTTGATTTTAACTAAATTTTAAGTAGTCGAGTGTTTACACTTATTTAACTTAAAATCTATTTAGTTTGGTCACAATATAATCACTACATATTATAAAACAAAGTCGCTTTTTCTTCCCCTATATCTCTTTGTATGCTTAAATCTTTAAAACTACGCAACGGATTTTGATGCGGTTTTTTTAATAGATAGAGTGATTGAAGAAAAAGGTTTTTATATAAGTTTTTATACCCGTGAAAAGCCGGGGCGGGTCGCTAGTAAAAATAAAAATGCGTTTTGTTTGAGTAAATTTTTACAAAACAGTAGCCGGGGCTGCCCAGAAAGTAATTAAAAATACTTGTGTTGAGAATACCTCTCACTTCCTTATGAATCCAAAGATTTAGATATACAATTTCGAAATTTTTTACAATGTGTTTCCCAACTTAATACTATTTTTACACTGAGAGAAAAGAGAAAAAATGTGTGTGTGTGTGTGTGTGTGTGTGTGTGTGTGTTTCTGTGTATCAAGTTATGTGCATGAGGGTATGAAAATGGTAGCCAGCTGGTACCGACTTTTGCATCCAAATGAGAACTAAAAGCAAATTTAATAAAGGCCACGCCTACCGGGGAATGCGCGCGGGGTGCGGGCGGCAGTCAATCAAAAAATTGACTCAATTCTGTTCTATTTAATCACTTAATCCTTAACTTGTGACTAAAATGCTGTTAAGTGTTTACACGCGGGAAAATAAAATCAAGTTGAAATTAATAAGTTAGTGAAGATAGAGAGAGAGTCATGTTTCTTATATTACTTAGTTGTATTAAAAAACCATAGGATATAATGTTTTAATTTGTTTTTCTTGGCATCGAAAGGGATTTTATAACATGACATTGAGAGCGCGCGAAGAAATCCCACGGCGAGATGCAATGTGATATGCAACGTCACGCTGAAGGACGCCATATTTACGATAGATCAGGGATGGTGAATTTTATAAAGAAAAGTTTAATTAGGTCATAGACGTGCCATCAAATAATTTTGTCTCTGTGATTATTGGGAAAATAATAATAATAAATAATATCAACTCAAAACTCTTTATTTACCATGAAATGTTTTTGGTAACGCATTCCAATGTTGTTAATAGCATTTTCACTTGTTGTGTCGCTCGTCATACCTACCTACTTCACACTTTTTTCGTAGTGCATAATGAACTTTGTGTTAATGACGTGCCCAAAATATTTTATCGCGTGCCATTTGATCGCCATCCCTGCCATAGATTATCAAGACGAAATCTCCTTTTGATGAATCCTCCAGGATGCTACAGTGTCTAGGCACACTGACCGGTGGCAATAATCCTTTGCCATTCCGTCAGTATGCATAGACTCTTAGGCTACGTAAAAGTAACATTAGGTTCACCCCATAGGTTTTTCACCCCATAAACATAGTCTAATTTTCAAAATTTTTGGAAATGTAGATAAAATGAAAAACTAGGCCCGAACGTTTTTAATTTAAAGAAATATTGCGTATGATATAAGTTATTAGCATCTAAATATTTTTGATTTAAACTCTTCGTCGAGCGTTTTTACTTTTTTAAATAAAACTAAACTGAATTACTAAAAAATAAAAACGTACAGACCTAGATTAAGGTGTACTGAATCTAAAGAGACCAAAATTGTCTCATTTCGTAAATGTTTAGGGGGGTTAAAACGTTATCGCCCGAAACTATTTCAAAAAGGAAATGTAGGTAATTGTAAGACTTGCAATTCTCTCTATCGCACGCCCGGAGTGAGGCAGCGGTATGAAAGAGATAGAATATTTAAAATACCTACTCGCTCCGCGTATCTCCACTTCACAATCCTCTTAAGTAGGTTAAAACTTTCAGGATTCGCGATATTCGCGTGGCGCGGTGAAAGCGAGGAAGCGTTCTGGTGGTGTATAGACCAATGCTGTACTCCGAGCAGTTCTTGGCAGCCCAACATGATCCTTGATGATGGTGGAGATGCCACGCACCTCATGCTGAAGAAACACGCGGCTGCGTTTAAGCAGATCAAAGGTCAGTGAAAGATTAATGATTTAAAAAAAAAATTCTTGCTGTGTCATCCAAGCAGTAGTGTGCGTTTTTTTAAAATTAATGTATTTCTAATGCATTTTATATAAAAAATTGCTTTATGCACTTCTTCTCCATATAAACTTTAACTGTGGCAAATTCATTATCCATCATATAATCTCATAAATCATCATCATATATCTCTGTAAGGGATAAATATTTTATACTACTGGACCCCTTGAACTTCGTATAGCTTCAGAGTTCCGAATAAACGTGTCACCTAAAACGTCATTCCATAGAAAATGTATGAGGAAACGAATTTACAATAAAATAATATCGCGGCTATAAATTAAGATGTAATCATATCTTTCGAGTTGGATCAAACTGCAGACGGTGTGCAGATTTGATTAAAATCGGTTGAGTAGTTTAGGAGTCCATCGCAGAGAAACAACGTGACACGTAATATATAGGTAATAAGATATATTAATGTTAAATTTGTAATGTTAGTGTCAAAAATTTTCAGGTATAGTCGAAGAGAGCGTGACAGGTGTCCATAGGCTGTACCAGTTAAGCAAAGCGGGGAAACTCTGCGTACCGGCCATGAACGTCAACGACTCTGTTACGAAGACAAAGTTTGATAATCTTTATTCTTGCAGGTGAGTAATGTAACTTTCTAATATAGTAACAACAGGGCAGGCGGGTTTGATTGGTTATGGTCTAACAGTGGGTGGGTCTGATTGGTTATGGTCTAACAGCGAGCGGGTCTGATTGGTTATGGTCTAACAGCGAGCGGGTCTGATTGGTTATGGTCTAACAGCGAGCGGGTCTGATTGGTTATGGTCTAACAGCGGGCGGGTCGGGACGCTGGCGCGATCTATAGTTGAGCCATTACAAACGTGCGCACTGAGTCATATAACATTTCTATCAGGTCTCTCGCTCACACTTATAGGCATATCGGAACTCTCGCTCACACTTATAGGCATATCGGAACTCTCGCTCACACTTATAGACATATCGGATCTCCCGCTCGCACTGCTAGTGTTGTGTGTTACTACGTCGATGTCACCTTCGTGTAAATTTCTTATCAGAGGCTGTATTCTCTGATCTCTTAAAATGGCCTTGGCTAAATCGCGATCCTGTAACTCCACTGCATGCCTCACACATTTTACCCAGTCCACCTAACACCATTTTCACAAACACCCTGCGTCCGAGCGGCATCCCTTTTTCGACGAGTTGTGCGGCATTGTGCCCTTTGACATAATGATTTATGACTCAATGCGCACGTTTGTAATGGCTCAACTATAATGTACCACACAAAGGACAACAAATCGTGACGCTTGGCCTGTCAAAGAACCGCCGTTCCGACCCGCCCGTTGTCTGACAGCTGATCACTGGCCATAGACAACTGTCACTCACTCAGCGAAAGTCATTTCTTTTTTCTATTTTTTAATACATTTTGAAAATACTAATAGAACGCGATTTAATGAATTTCAAAGATATCGCCTTTGGCGTTTGTGGTTACACGCCCTTTAACCTCTGGAACGAAATGGCAGCGCGAAAAAAATACCGTCATGGCGATTGCGATTTTGAGACGGTTTTTACCTCGACAACATAATAGATGATTTTGCATTAAAACTATATGAAACACTATAATATGACTATTGATTTATAAAGCCAGATAACTAATGAATGTTTTATATTATTTATTTTGCCTTCTTACCAATAAATACATATTTCACAGGCTGATCATGAATGACGAGTTGAAAATTATTTCACTTTATTTTAAAAAACTATGTAATTACTGTATAATCTCACTGACATTAATAAAATGTAAGTCTATGAAGAAATTGATCTAAATTTCTAGTTTGAAAAGTACCACACACTTAGGCACGTGACCCGAAATTGAATGAAAAATAACGGCCTTATTTCAATGAAATTTTCAAGAGTGGCGGTTGGTTATTGTGCCTATATTCATTCTTCAAGCAATTTTAAACACTATTTATGCTGTATTTAATTCGAAAATTGAGTGATAAAGTCGCGAAGAAATCTTGACACAAAATTATTATATCACTACATAGTATTACAGAAAGTCGCTTTTTCTTCCCCTATATCCCTTTGTATGCTTAAATCTTTAAAACTACGCAACGGATTTTGATGCGGTTTTTATATATGTTTTATACCCGTGCAAAGCCGGGGCGTATCGCTAGTATATTATAATACTTTCTACAATATACATTAAACCTTGTGAATTTATTTACGTTTTGTCATGCGATGCGGCATTTATTAATAGGTAAGAAAGTCAATTGCTCATACTTTGGTCGCTTTGCGGCTGGCTACATTTGATCTCTACGGGGGGGGGGGGCAACTGCCCCCACCTGCCCCCCCTTGGTGACGCCCTTGAACACAAATCCGTGACAAGGCGTAGATAGATGTATACGCGGATCCGCGCCAAGTCGGTCCAGGGGTTAATATGTAGTTTTAAATACAATGTAATATTATTTCAGAGAAAGTATCATAGATGCGTTGAAACGAAGCACGGATATAATGTTTGGCGGGAAACAGGCAGTCGTTTGCGGGTATGGTGAGGTCGGTAAAGGCTGCTGTCAAGCGCTGAAGGCCCTTGGGGCTGTGGTAAGTCGGTTGAGCGAGTTGGTTTATATAGAAATGGTTAAAAGTGAGTGGGTTAAGAGGATTGTAAAGCTGTAAATGTTCATACGAAAAACCATTTTCCCCCCCAGAAACATAGTCTTATATTCAAAATTTTTGAAATGTTGTAGATAAAATGAAAAACTAGGTCCGTACGTTTTTAATTTAAAGAAATATTTCGTATGATAGAAGTTATTAGCATCTAAATATCTGTATTTTGACTTAAAATCTTCCTCGAGCGTTTTTTTTTTTAAATTAAACTAAAATGAATTACAAAAAAAAAACGTATAGACCTAGATTAAGGTGTACTGAATCTAAAGAGACAATAATTGTCTCTTTTCGTAAATGTTTAGGGGGGTGAAAACGTTATCGCCCGAAACTATTTTAATAAGCAAATGTAGGAATGCCTCTAAGACTTGCAACTCTCTCTATCGCACGCCCGGAGTGAGGCAAAGGTATGAAAGAGATAGAATATTTAAAATACCTATTCGCGCCGCGTATCGACACTTCACTCCTCTTAAGAGAGAGTGGGTTAAAAGAGAGTTGGTTAAGAGAAGAGATGTCTCTTTCTATGTCGATGTACATTATTTCTTGCTCAGTACTTATATATCGCACCCTTACAATGAAAGTGACTCAACTCAAAATTCCTGTAACACTCGATTTTACCATAAACTGACCTTATAAAGCATATTTTAAAACCTTGTAAAGTTAAAATGACCTAAATCTTAGTATAACAGGGGACAGCGCATGCTTCGGTCTCTTTATATTAAGATGTATTCAATACTATAATTTTTTGAAGACTTTAATGCTCATTTACCACAAATTGCAATTTTTGGATTAGGTCACTTTCGTTCTAAGGATGCGATATTTGTGCCCCTCTCTCTCGCCCTTACAGTAATATATGAAACGTAGGTAACTCCCTCTCTATCTATCTTCACCAACTTTTATCTCCCTCTCAACTTCCGTTCGCTTCGCCCGATCACACTTTTCGTAACGCTCTCATCACGCATTTCCACCACCAGTTTACTGCCCAAGTGCGTAAAGAAGTTTAGCTTCAATAATAAATAAAATCGATAAAATAAAAAATGAGATAAGAATGAATTAGATAAATCGATTTATATATCGATAATTAATCGATTATTAAATCGATTATTAAATCGATTATTGAATCGATTGTTGAATCGATTATTGAATCGATTATTGAATCGATTATTGAATCGATTATTGAATCGATTATTGAATCGATTATTTTTTAAATATTTTTCAGGTGTATGTGACAGAAATTGATCCGATATGCGCTTTGCAAGGGGCAATGGATGGATTTAGAGTCGTCAAATTAAATGAGGTTAGTTATACTCGTATATATGACCGCCTCCTTGGTCTAGTGGTAAGCGCTTAAGCGTTATAACCGAGAGGTCCTGGGTTCGATTCCCGGTGGAGATAAAAAACGGTCTGGCAGGGCATAGAAGGCTGATCACCTACTTGCCCCTAAGGAAAAAATCGATCAGTGAAACAGATGTGAAATGCATCTGCCCCATACCCCACTAGGGGACAAGAGACTTCACTTTAGTAGCTTTTACCTCCGACTTTGACCGTGTATGTACAATGTATCCGACACTTAAGTATTCTTATCAAAGAAATATTTAATAATCTATAAAAATAAATAGGAAATGTATGTACGCGCATAACTTCCGAACGACTGCACCAAATTGGATAAAAAAAATTATTTATTGCTGAAAACTGCATTAAAATCAGTCGAGTAGTTTAAAAGATCTAAGCACATACAGCGGAAGCGACATTTTTTCAAAAAAGGAGGAGGTACTCAATTCGAGGCGAATTTTTTAAAATGTTTGTTACCTCAGAACTTTCGACTGGGTGAACCGATTTCAATGGTTCATTTTTCTTTGAAAGCTGAAGCTTCCCGTGTGGTCCTATTTATAATATATTTATATTTTAAATTTTAACATTATATTATATACAGACAGTCCTCGACTTAGTCGTTTCATTACATATTTTGATTATAAAAGTTTTACTATTATTTTTAAAATTAATAACTCACAAATATTAAACGCCTCTCATCCGAGCAATTAAAATTATAAATAAGGTAAATGTCAAACCAGATGTTTTGACATGTAACCGGAGTGAACTCGCAAGATGTTTACTGTTTGAGATTTGTTATTAATATTATGTGTTAGTATTTTAGTATTTATTTGATTGAACTAGGTAATTAAATTAAAAACACGAACTGAGCAAAACGACGGAAAACAAGTATATTGGTGACAAGAACAGATTACAGAGTATGTTATTTTTCTAAACGTCAAAATATGACAAGTGCACAATATTCATAATAGATGGCGTTCAGTGTTGCAATTAATAATTTCAACAGTTATGTTATTTAGTTAATTCAATTACTTATTTTATTTTGTATTATTCATAGTTTTTAATGTATAGTTGTACTTTTTTTGTTTTTTTGATTAAGAACTAGTATTCCAAGATTTATATAAAGTCCCGCCAGATCGAATTAGGTTTATACCTGTAAAGATTGTGTGTGTTGAATGAATAAATAAATAAATAAATAATAAAAATAACTAGCAATTTCATAAGTACATATATATCTTAAGAACTTATTTTTGATAATAAAGTATTTATATCCTTTGTTATAAATTCAGCTTTTTTTAATTTTCACTCCGTGTGGAACCTAACCCTTGAGTTTATATGTAAACATGAAAAAATATGTGTCGACTTACGTCATTTCAATTTACGTCGCGTATTTTGAGAACCTAAGGGCCTGTACAGACGTTTTTTAAACGCGCCGTCGACGCGCGTGTATAGCGATACAAACGCGATACGCACGCAAGTCAGATCACTATATAGTATAAAACAAAGTCGCTTTTTCTTCCCCTATATCCCTTTGTATGCTTAAATCTTTAATACGCAACGGATTTTGATGCAGTTTTTTTTAATAGAGTGATTGAAGAGAAAGGTTTTTATATATGTTTTGCACCCGTGCAAAGCCGGGGCGGGTCGCTAGTCACTACATAGTATAAAACAAAGTCGCTTTTTCTTCCCCTATATCCCTTTGTATGCTTAAATCTTTAATACGCAACGGATTTTGATGCAGTTTTTTTTAATAGAGTGATTGAAGAGAAAGGTTTTTATATATGTTTTGCACCCGTGCAAAGCCGGGGCGGGTCGCTAGTCACTACATAGTATAAAACAAAGTCGCTTTTTCTTCCCCTATATCCATTTGTATGCTTAAATCTTTAATACGCAACGGATTTTGATGCAGTTTTTTTAATAGAGTGATTGAAGAGGAAGGTTTTTATATATGATTTATACCCGTGCAAAGCCGGGGCGGGTCGCTAGTCACTACATAGTATAAAACAAAGTCGCTTTTTCTTCCCCTATATCCCTTTGTATGCTTAAATCTTTAATACGCAACGGATTTTGATGCAGTTTTTTTTAATAGAGTGATTGAAGAGGAAGGTTTTTATATATGATTTATACCCGTGCAAAGCCGGGGCGGGTCGCTAGTCACTACATAGTATAAAACAAAGTCGCTTTTTCTTCCCCTATATCCCTTTGTATGCTTAAATCTTTAATACGCAACGGATTTTGATGCAGTTTTTTTTTAATAGAGTGATTGAAGAGGAAGGTTTTTATATATGATTTATACCCGTGCAAAGCCGGGGCGGGTCGCTAGTCACTACATAGTATAAAACAAAGTCGCTTTTTCTTCCCCTATATCCCTTTGTATGCTTAAATCTTTAATACGCAACGGATTTTGATGCAGTTTTTTTTAATAGAGTGATTGAAGAGGAAGGTTTTTATATATGATTTATACCCGTGCAAAGCCGGGGCGGGTCGCTAGTCACTACATAGTATAAAACAAAGTCGCTTTTTCTTCCCCTATATCCATTTGTATGCTTAAATCTTTAATACGCAACGGATTTTGATGCAGTTTTTTTTAATAGAGTGATTGAAGAGGAAGGTTTTTATATATGATTTATACCCGTGCAAAGCCGGGGCGGGTCGCTAGTCACTACATAGTATAAAACAAAGTCGCTTTTTCTTCCCCTATATCCCTTTGTTTGCTTAAATCTTTAATACGCAACGGATTTTGATGCAGTTTTTTAAATAGATAGAGTGATTGAAGAGGAAGGTTTTTATATATGTTTTATACCCGTGCTAAGCCGGGGCGGGTCGCTAGTCACTACATAGTATAAAACAAAGTCGCTTTTTCTTCCCCTATATCCCTTTGTATGCCTAAATCTTTAAAACTACGCAGCGGATTTTGATGCGGTTTTTTAAATAGATAGAGTGATTGAAGAGGAAGGTTTTTATATATGATTTATACCCGTGCAAAGCCGGGGCGGGTCTTTTAGTGACGCGCGTCTACGGCGCTTTTAAAAAACGTAGTGTGCACAGGCTCTAACATAACCGGACAAGGACTGCCTGTAGTTTGAAAATATTTTTTCTAGGTTATAAGGCAAGTGGACATTGTTATAACAGCGACCGGGAACAAGGGGGTTGTTACCCGGGAGCACATGGAACGTATGAAGAATGGTTGCATAGTGTGTAACATGGGACACAGCAATACGGAAATTGATGTGCATGCGTTGCGGACGCCGGATCTCCTGTGGGAACGAGTCAGGAGTCAGGTAGGAGATTTTTTAATTTAATAAATTATATGGCAGTTGTATACAGATAAATAAAATTGGAGTGTGTATATAATATTAAAATCGCTTTTTACTAAATGCATATGGAATTAAAACAGTACATATACCAATTTTTTTTACAATTTTTGGCTGATTTTGACGGAACTTTCATTGGCAGATAGCTGATAAGGACTTAGGCTACTTTTTAATAATAAAAAGTACATAATCTATTATTAATAATAATTGGGACAACTCACATAACCTGAAACGAGGGTACTACAATAAGTTTATAAACAACCAAACCGGACACAAACATACTCATCACACAAATAACTGCATTTACAGGGATTCGAACCCGGTACCTTTCGATGCAGAAGGCAGAAGCACTACCAATTGCGCCAATCGGACATCTATTAATTTGCTATTTTTTTTTTAAATAGAATATATCATAATCTAAAATCACTATTTCCCAAAGGTCGATCACATAATATGGCCGAACGATAAGCGCATAGTCCTCTTAGCGGAGGGCCGCCTCGCCAATCTCTGCTGCTCCTCATTACCATCTTTCGTGGTCTCCGTGACAGCTGCGACCCAAGCCCTGGCGTTGATAGAGCTCTATAACGCACCACAACATCGATATAAGGTAGTGTTAAATTAACCCAAGAAATTTATCTTATAGTACGATGAAAATTTATCCTAAATATAAATAAATACCAGAAATATTGTTACGAGCCGTTGGGTGCGTCAGATAGAAAGGTAGCCGTTTCGTTTAAATAACTCTATTAAATAAAAGAGGAATCACAATTACTCAACAAAAACACTGAACAGTTATTCACTGGACTCTAAAAACGAATATTAAAAACTTAAAAATAATCGCTTAAAACTCTTTCGCCTTCTTCGCAATGTTCGCTTTTAATCTCAATAAAAAAGTGACTGTAGCCGCGCTTCGTCTGGCTTAAATACGCAATCATCGAATTATCCATAAAGTTCGGGAATGTTTATCTCCCCTTCACACACACATCCGTCCCTTTTACTCATTATCAAGAACATTCCATACCGCAAAACAAATATGTTCTATCTCTTTCTAACATTCGCTACTCAATATGTCTATCTCCTTCTAACATTCGCTACACAATATGTCTATCTCCTTCTAACATTCGCTACTCAATATGTCTATCTCCTTCTAGAATGTTCGGGAACAGGAAGGCTCTAACTAGGCCTGAAACGGCCTTACCCCGTCTGCGTAACAATATACATTTAAATACAAAGAACAGCCCTTCCCATACATTATTTTATAATGATGTTTTTATTAAATTTCACAGCTAAAATTTATTATTCCAGGCTGACGTTTACCTCCTACCGAAGAAAATGGACGAGTACGTTGCGTCACTACATTTGCCGACATTCGACGCTCATTTAACCGAATTGACCGACGAGCAGGCGAAATATTTAGGTCTCAACAAAGTTGGCCCTTTCAAGCCGAACTATTACAGATACTAGCACAAACAAAACAGGGCTAAGTCGCGCGAATCGCGGAAACTGCTGCCCAAAGACGCTTAGATTTAAATGAAGAATATCGTTTTATGCTTGAATTTGTATAAAGGCTTTTTTTTAATTTAGAACGTTTTTTGCAGTGTTGCTTTATTAAATCAATGCGGCTCTAATTTGAATATACGCATGTCTAAGGATGCTTAGATTTGAATAAAGATTTTTTTTGACGCTTGTATTCGAAATTAGAATGTTCGCGATAGTACTATGATGATCGAAAAAATTAAGCAGTTTGATTTAATGCTTGAATTTAAATTTAGAATATTATCTATGCGCTATTACTTATCATTAATGGAATTTAATATTCTAATACTTGCAAAATATTATTACAAAAATAAAGTCAAACCGTTACAGTATAAACTAAATAGGGTTAAAGAGACATGCAGATGCCCAAGGCCGCTCAGATTTGAATAAATTAATTAATTTTATATTTAGAATGTTTTCTTTGAAGTTTTATTATGCTTTGAATTGGTTGGAAATACTTTTCGATGCTTGAATTTGAATTAAGAATCTTTTCTTTGAGCTAATTGTAATTCGTATTTGAATACAGAATTATATTTATCGCTTACATTTTAAAAGGTTTTGCGTCAGTTTTTGATTGACATCGATATTTAAAAATAGATTTTTTGATTTAGCGATGCTATGTATTAAAAATTGATGAATGATGTTTTAAATTGGACAACCTGCGAGATTTGAAAATTTAAATAAAGAATGTTGTATTTCCTTTGCGTTAGTAGTACTGTTGAAATTGAATATTGAATTTAGACTATTTTATTTTATTATTATAATTACGATGACTATATTAATTATTATTTGAAAATGGAAGTTTATTTAACGGCTTAATTTAAATTTACTTTATTTTATTTTAAATTTACAATAACATTGTAAATTTTTATATTGAGATTGACAGGTATATGGAATGTTATCGAGTGTTGAATTTAGTATATTTTCTCCTGTTCCAGTATTACGACAATTTTAAAAGTTCGGTTTTTCGACGCATTAATATGAATTTTGAATATTAGAAAAATGCTTAGAAGACAGTGGCGCAGCGTGGACTATTATAGGCGTGGGCGAAGTCGCATCAGCGAGGCCCCTTTTCTTTCGTTTCCAACATCCACCCAATAAATCTAGGTATCTTACCAAACATGCTTTACCGTGTCTTTACGAAGCGTAAAATGTTATGGTACTTTAATCCAGATCCTACAAGTTATAAACTATCTTATTCTGAATTACCTACTTTTAGAATGTTTGAAATCCTTACTTTTTACCAAAATATTTACCACCTTCACTTTTTTGTTTGAAGTACCTATGCATGTAAAGAAACGTTTGGCAAAACTAAGCTTTGTTGCCAGAAGGTGACGAGTGAGGCCTACATTTTTGAGGTTTTTATTTAATTAAAAAATAAATGAGGAATTTAAGTTTGATTTCGTACTTGAAGAGGCCTTGCGAGGCCGTGGGCGTAGGCCCACTTGGCTCACGCTTTGCTACGCCACTGCTAAAAGATTCAGTTTTGTTGTTGCGTGGAACGTACTTATAATAAAATTTATATTTAGAATGCTTTCTTTCGAGTACATACTCGTCATGTGATTGGAAATCAAAGTTTTTAAAATTTAAATAGTGAGGTGCGTACACAAAACACTGACTGTATTATCACGTTGTATCACCATACTAACGCGTTGGCATATTAAGATTTCCTGTGGCCTCACGTAAGCGCGCCGATATCTCATTGAACAATCGACGGGTTTGTGGCCCAAAAAAAAAGGAAAAAATCAATAGATTTAGATAATTAATTAATTTAAATTGGTAATTATATTAAAATTGGGAATCTAATGTGAAATTTAATTTTAGAACTATTTGTACCAGTATTACAATATTTTGAATTTGATTATGGAATTTTGTTAGATGGCTTAAATTTGAATTTAGCCTTTTATTAGTATTGCTTTGGATTTGATAAATTGCATGGAACGTAATGAAATTTAAATTTAGAGTATTTTTTGATTGACTTTAGAGTGTTAATAATGGAATAATTGTAAATTTGAATTTGGAACGTTTCTTTTTCACCAGTATTACAGATATTGAAATGTCTCTACCACATGATTTGTCTCAAAATATCTCATTCCTATTGTTTTGTACCTGATTTTTTAAATACATACGTTATGATTTTAGGCTAAATTTATTTATTTTTTGTTTTAAATAAGTTTTATTTATTAAAATTATAGTAAGAATGTTTTATATACATAGTTGAAAACCAAAGTACAAACTTTGACAGCGTGATAACAGCGCTTTTGACATTTGGCAACAACTTTTTTAAATATATTTTTGCTAATATTATAATGTTAGCTCTATAATAAAACAAAAATTTTTCTTAATTATTATCTATAGCCTCCTTGGTCTAGTGGTAAGCGTTACAACCGAGAGGTCCTGGGTTCGATTCCCGGTGGAGATAAAAAAAACTCGGTCTGGCAGGGCATAGAAGGCTGATCACCTACATGCCCCTAAAGGAAAATCGATCAGTGAAACAGATGTGAAATGCATCTGCCCCATACCCCACTAGGGGACACGGGACTTCACTTTTATTATATACGTGACGACAGTATTAGTTTTATATTTTAAATTTCAAGTTTTAGAATATTTATTTATCTGTATTTGATTGTAAAATTAATATGAAATTTATTTAAATGATTGTAAATTTGTTTTAAATTAAATTATAATGTATTTATAAGTTAATAATATTAGTTTTTGTAAATCTTTCTCTTCCTTCATTAACATCCAAATTATTGGTATAATTACTAGCTGAGCCGGCGAACTTTGTACCGCCAATGAATGATAGAATGGGTATAGTAAGCTATCCTTGAAAGATAGATATATGCCATTAAAGACTTTTTTGTACATTTATAAAAGAGGAATATCCCAGCATGAATTGTTTTGTTATATCTCAAAGGGATTGGGCAGCGTTTTCATTGAAAGCTCTCAAGTGACTTGACTTTTTCCATATTTCAACCAGTTAACACAAAACCTTGACAAATTACATACTTAGAACTTTTTCGTAAAACTCGTATGATAATCCGTTCAGTACTTTTAAAGTTTATCGAAAACAGACAGACAGAAGCGGCGGATGATTTTGTTTTATAATATATTGTGAATATTAGTTTTTACTCTTGACTTTGTCTGCATGGGTATTTACAATATAGCATATGTTAGCGTCTAGCTACCCATTAGCGAAGGAATTTTCAAAATCGGTTCAGTAGTTTTTGTACAAATGCAAAAAAAATATTGTCTCATGTTAGTATAGAATATAGATTAAAAAATGTAAAAAAATATTTTTGTTGTTTTCATTATTTAGTTATTATTTACATAAAGTAGTCATTTTTTGTTATTGCTTAGTCTATGGTAAAGATTAAATAGAGGTGTTACCATGTAAAAACATAATACACAGCCTAAATGTAGTGTATGTAAGATTGTTGCCATGTTTTCATAAATAAATAATGTAAATTGTATTTTATATTCATTTATTTACTCCTTATGCCAATGAAAGCTCTATCAAAATCGGTAAAGCCGTACCTCACGCCACAAGAAGAAGAGACCTTAGGTCAGACGTACCAGGGTGTTATGAAATATGAAGGTTTTACCCTTAGAATAATAACACCTAGAAGCATAGTTTCCTACAAAGCAGACTGTCAAAAGTGAGGCATGAATAAAATCTACGTGTGCATAAGTAACCCGTGTTTACGCGCGACGAAACGCACACAAGTAAAAAAATAGTGTTGCCAACCATTGATGTATTAAAAATATTAATATATATCAAAAATTGTAATAAAATTAATGAAATTTGGATAATCTGAATGACTTGAGTCATTTGCTGGATGATCTACCACTCAACTTGATCAGGGACATGTGGTTCCAACATGATGGCTGTTCTGCCCATTTCAGGAGAAGTGTCAGAGACTGGCTGGACACAAATTATCCAAACAAATGGATAGGACGAGGTGGATGGCCAGAAACAAGTCCGGACCTAACCCCCATGGATTTTCATGTGTGGGGGCACATAAAAAGTCTTGTTTATTATGCCAAATCCAGTTTCGTCTGTGGAAAAATTAAGAGAAAGGATTGTGGAGCAAATTGTTTATTTTTTAGGGCTAAGTATTAATTTTCTTCTCCACTGTCACCTATGAAACTAAGTTTTTTCCAATATTTAAATAAAACCCTAGATTGTTATACCTCGTTAGATAGCTGACAAAACTTAGCTATTTAAAAACACATCTGCCGAACAACTGCCATAATATTTTTTTAAGATATCCCTTAGAGAAAAATAAACTTTATAATATTTTTTTTAATTTCTTTACTTTCACTTGTCTACTACGGCCTATTCAATTAACTTATGCACTATTTTAATGATTGACATCCTAAAGCATCTTATTACACGTGTAAAAATTCAATAATAATAAGACACAGAAAATAAACAAAATTAAATTTAGTAGCCTAATAATCGGCAATTTTCAATAAAAAATTAAAAGTCGACTCGAAAAGAGTAAAGTTTAGGGTAGGATCTAGCATGACTTTTCCTGTTTTCCTGTATAGTTTGGTTAGGACATTGAATTATTAAAAAAAGTTTAAAATTTATAATAGGTCACAATAATATATTTCTTAATTATAATAAAATTAAACAAAGAAAGTCAGTAAGCTAAATAATTATTATTTTACAGCTAAAAACAAAATATCTAATTATAAATACAGATGACTTAAACTTATCATAATTATATCGTCATTAACCTACTACTTAAATGATTTATCGACACGGTTCATCTCTACGAAAAAAATTTAATTTTAGGTAAAAAAATAAAACTAACCTCATAATGCACTGAGAAGTGAAAAATAAATTTTGTGTTATTAAACCTACTATAAATAAAAAGACGTGAATAATTGTTAAATTAAATTTATGCAAAATTCAAGAGCATAAAACTTCATGTTGCTCTTGAAAGGCGGTGCCAAATATATATAAAGAGAAATACGCGTCGAATTGATAACCTCATTTTTTGTTTTCCTGAAAGTCGGTTAAAAAGTGACATTTATGGCCAGAGTCGACAGTTTGTATTGCGGATACAAACATTGTAATGTAAAACGAAAGCGAAGGAGGATTGTGGAGCTGTACATTTTCATACAAAAAGCGAAAAAGTTTTTCCCCCCAGAAACAGTCTTATAGCCAAAATTTAAGTAAATGTTGTAGATAAAATGATAAACTAGGTTCGTACGTTTTTATTTTAAAGAAATAATGCGTATGATAGAAGTTATTAGCATCGAAATATCTATATTTTTGACTAACAATCTTCCTCGAGCGTTTTTATATTTTTAAATTGAACCAAACTGAATTACTAAAAAAGAAAAACATACAGACCTTGATTAAGGTGTACTGAATCTAAAGAGACCAAAATTTTCTCTTTTCGTAAATGTTTAGGGGGTGAAACGGTTATCGCCCGAAACTATTTTAAAGAGGAAATGTAGGTAATTGGCTCTAAGACTTGCAACTCTCTCTATCGCACGCCCGGAGTGAGGCAGCGGTATGAAAGAGATAGCATTTTTTTAAATACCTACTGGCGCCGCGTGTCGCCACTTCACTATGGCTTTATTATTATAACAAACAAGCGGAATTAGGGATAATCTTTTGATCAATACACAAAATTTATTTTAATTCTTATCAGTTATCTTGATCAGATCTTGATTCGTGTAACTTTCAATCTGTTACCTTAATAATTGTTATTATTATGGTGAAATTAAGGAAAATTTAAAATCCTAATCTATTTCTATATAAATAAAAATGAATCACCGAAATGTATGTCAGCGCATAACTTTCGAACAACAGCACCAAATTGGATAATTCTTTTTTTGTATAAAATCTGAAGAAATGTTGTATAAAATATAAAAAAGTTGCGAGGAATATTAGAACATTTAAGAAAACTTAACGACAATACAGTGGCGGACTAAGCCCGTCAGAGTATATAACTAAATATTATGTGAATATTTCAAGCGTCTACCTATTGCCGTTTTCAATATCCCCCTTAAATATTTATTTTATTCTGTTTTAGTATTTGTTATAGCGGCAACAGAAATACATCATCTGTGAAAATTTCAACTGTTTAACTACCGCGGTTCATGAGATACAGACGGACAGACGGAGAGAGTCTTAGTAACCGTCTTTGGGTTAAGTGAAGTCCCGTGTCCCCTAGTGGGGTATGGGGCAGATGCATTTCACATCTGTTTCACTGATCGATTTTTTTTTAGGGGCAAGTAGGTGATCAGCCTTCTATGCCCTGCCAGACCGAGTTTTTTTTTATCTCCACCGGGAATCGAACCCAGGACCTCTTGGTTGTAACGCTTATGCACTTACCACTAGACCAAGGAGGCGGTCTGTCTTTGGGTATGGAACCCTAAATGATATATTTTGTAAGGAAGAGACTAGAAAATACATATTTTTTAGACAATACAATTAATACATACTACGTAATATTTTATCAGATATATTTAACACATGTAACGTTATCAAGATTCATCAATATATATTTATCAGTTTTGTGTTAATTGATTAGTAATTACACGTTCTCAGTGCCAAGTGTCTGTTATGTGATTTTATTTGGTAAGTACTTAGTTTTTAATAACTTTATAGTCATTTTTATATTCTACACAGTGTTGTGTTATTATTTTGGTTTATAATGAAGCAAAAATGGAAGAGTGTCTCAATTTTCAATTAAATAACATTTATTTATTTACATTAATGTACTTAAATATATGTATTTGCCAAAATACGTAAGCCGTGGGTGCGCACCAAAAATACTGACTACATATTATGTTTTTTAATAGGAGTATATGTTAAACGTTTGACGATGTCTGTTTGTAGCGTAAACTACACTAAACCATTGACCGATCATTGAACAGATCTAAATAAATGGTAGCTAAGAAATTTACCGCGTCAGCTGTCAAAAAACTGCATCAAAATCGCTTCGTTCGTGTAGGAGCTACAATTTTACAGACATTAAAGGTAACAAATTAATAATTGAAACTTTTTTGCTATTCACTTGTATGTTTGGATAATGACGATAAATTATTCTGGATGAATTTTAATAGTCTGTAACTTCTATATGCGTTCTTTAAGAGGATAGTTAAGTGCCGGTACGCGATGCGAGTAGGTATTTAAAAAATGCTATCTCTTTCATACCGCTGCTTCACTCCGGGCGTGCGATAGAGAGTTGCAAGTCTTAGAGCCAATTACCTACATTTCCTCTTTAAAATAGTTTTGGGCCATAACGTTTTCACCCCCCTAAACATTTACCAAATGAGACAATTTTGGTCTCTTTAGATTCAGTATACCTTAATCTAAGTCTGTACGTTTTTCTTTGTTAGTAATTCAGTTTAGTTTAATTGAAAAAAATAAAAAAGAAGATTTTAAGTCAAAAATATAGATGTTTGGATGCTAATAACTTCTATTATACGCAATATTTTTTTTAATTAAAAACGTACGGACCTAGTTTTTCATTTTGTCTACAACATTTCCAAAAAATTTGAAAATTAGACTATGTTTTTGGGGGAAAACGTTTTCGCTTTTTGTATGAAAATGCAGCTTCACACAATCCTCTTAATAAATTTCGGTGCTTTCTGCACGTTTTATATTATAAAGATTTTAATTTTTCTATTTTGATTCGAAAAAATGCTGTTTTTGAGGTATATTAGGGTAAATACTGGTTTTTGGAGGTATAATACGCGATATTTAATGTACGTATTTAAAAACCAATTTTAAATTTCTTTAAGATTTTCACTTACCTGAGTATGTATAATTTACTTACTTTAAAAAAGAATACTCAATTCGATGCTGTTTTTTTAAAATGTTTGTTACATAAGAGCTTTCGACTGGATGAACCGATTTCGATAATTCTTTTTTTAGTTAGTTTTAGAATTACATGTTCTATATGCTCTATATATAAATCACAAGAAATGAACAATATAAATAATTTTTTTACAAACAGCTATCCATACGCCATTTTTCAACTTGCTCAGCAAAATTGGATACGCAATGGCATAGAACTGTCACATAATATGTACTTTTAAAGTTACGTTAAAACATTACGCAAACCATTAGAAACGGAGGAACAATGAAAAATGTTGCAAAAACCAGAAAAAATATTCCTTTTGAATTACAACATATCGTAGAACATAAACTATTATTCTTATGAATTTTTATAATCTTGCTGACCAAGCGAACTTTGTACTGCCAATAAAAGATAGAATGAGTTTATGAAGCTATAGAAAGATAGATATATGCCTCCAAGGACTTTTTGTACATCTATAAAAGAGGAATATCCCACCAAGCATTGTTTTGTTATATCTCAAAGGGATTGGGCAGCGTCTTCGATGAAAGCTCCCAGGTGACTTGACTTTTTCTAACAACAATTATATTTCCACCAATTTACACCAAACCTTGACAAATTATATACCTAAACCTTCCTCATGAACCACTCTATCCATTGGTTTGGGTAAGGTTTGCTGGGCTTTTCGCTGACCTCTAGAATGGGCCATTGTTCGTGACTATCTATTGATGAAGCAAGTGAGCGTTCAGTAGTTTTTAAGTTTATCGCGAACATACAGACGCGGCGGATGACTTTGTTTTACATAACAGCTACATATTATAAAAGTGAAAAATACTGGAATACTTAGAGGCCATCCATAAATTACGTCACACGAATTTCACGATTTTTTGACCCCTCCCCCGTCCTTGTCACATTTGTGAGACTCATCCCTCCCTAGTGTGACGTCACATTTTGCAAATTTACGTTTTTGATTAATAGTTTTTAATATTTCGTTAATAGTGCAAAGTTCGTGTTTTAACACGTAGATTAGGTAATGTGACGTCGCGTAATTTAGGACCCTTCCCACCCCCTTGTCACATAATATCACACTTCGTCGACCCCCTCCCTCCTCATAAACGTGTGACGTAATTTATTGATGGTCCCTAATAAGATATACTTAGATTTTATTCTATGGTATTTCATATATTAACTCGTATCTTGTTTGCGAAGGTTAGGTTATAGAAACCGGGCATGCAATTTACCTTTATGATAACTTATCAGTGGTTAATTAATGTAGTTACAATGTTGAGATAACAAATCTAACCGACTGCGAATATGTTTAGCTTATTTTGTTACATTTCTTTTAAAATTGAAGACAGAAGACCTGAAAATAATATCTCACGAACACATTTTTCATAAGTGGATAATGTTCATGGTACACAAAATCGCTTGAAACTTTGTCACAGAGCTTTTATGTATAACAAATACATAAGTTTTGTTTTATACAAAACTAGCGACCCACCCCGGCTTCGCACAGGTATAAACATATATAAAAACCTTCCTCTTCAATCACTATCTATTAAAAAAACCGCATCAAAATCCGTTGCGTAGTTTTAAAGATTTAAGCATACACTATAGGGGAAGAAAAAGCGACTTTGTTTTATACTATGTAGTGATAGTGAAGAGAAAGTATTTTCATTTTACATGCATTTAAAATTCGTCAGCTCGTGTCAGCAATTTGGTACACAGATAGTACACTGGTACACTCTAGAGCCTGAAAAAGGACAGACTACTTTTTAATGCGAAAAAAGGGTTGTAAGGTGTTGAAAGGGGGGATGAAAAGTTGTATGGAAGTATCGTCATTTTTAGAGCTAAAAGCTTGAAACATATTATTTAGGCTGTTGATTCGATATAAATATGAGCTATATAACATCAAGCTACGAAATTAACGCGAGTGAAACCGCGGGGCACAAATAGTGGAAAATATTTATTAAAATAGTTATTCTGCTATGCTCGTATTAGACGAATCAAACAATACAGAGATCATCAGAATCGGTTTATCCGTTTTTGAGTTGTTACTCGTGTTAAATAAATAAATAAACTCAAAATAATTTTAACATTGAACAAAAAAATTATCAAACTAATTAATATTGATAAAACTGTGATTTATTCTTATTGTTTTTCACCGACAATTATAGATAATTGAAACATTATGATAACTCTTTATCTATAACTTTCAAGTACTTTAGAGCAGTGTTTTCCGCTGACTCGAACCTAGGAAAACGCATGCATAAAACTTAGTTTAAAGGAGATGCGAGCGTTGTAACGCAACGGTGTTTGTCGATGTCTGTCTATCTGTTCGTAAAGACCTCATAAACTACTGAACGGATTATCATGCGAGTTTAGACAGTGATTCATGCGAAGGGTTTAAGTATATAATTTGTCAAGGTTCTGTGTAAATTGGTTGAAAAAAGAAATAAATTTTTAAGTATTTTTTTTATTGTAGCCGCTTATTCACTGATTCACGACGCATCAGCCTAAATAAAAGACTATATAATTCATTGCGCCAGCGGCTTAATAATAATAAAAAAAACTTAAGTGATCAAATAATTGTTCAGGATTTAGTAGTTTTCGCACTTCATGCACTCTCCCTTCATTACTTTTTAATTTTCCTTGTTGGGTTGCCTGGAAGAGATCGCTGATTAGCGATAAGGCCGCCCGTTGCACTCCATTTAGCTTAAGTTATTATCTGTTTAATATTGTTTATTGCAACGAAGTGTTAATAAATAAATATATGACCTTGCTTCATACACATGTACCTACATAGACACTGCGTCTTAGCGTGAAATTTTAGCTGAAAAGTGAAATATAAGGACTCTTTACGTTTCTGTAACATTTTCCATCGATGCTTTTGGTGGTATTATATAGCCGATAAATCTTACAAAAAGAAATTTCAAATCAGTAGTTTGTGATAAGAGCGTTCAAAGAAACTGTAGCTTTATGTTAATAGAATTGATTATTTAATCTTTATCAATTCCCAGAAATACTAAATAGGATCTGACTTTATCGTAACATTGATTTTCGTTGTACCTTATCTAAGAAATTTTTATCATACAACTCATGTTACAGGTTTCTGTGATCGGTAGTTACAATAAACAATTTATCTTTGTCAATAGCAGTATCGCTTTGCCTAGGTTTAAAATGTACAGCCTCATAAGTGTCTTAATGGATTCAGTTGGGTGTCATGGTCTGTCATATGTCAAGAGTGGTAGTTTTTCTCGCCACTCCATCATCAATTATCCGTAGGGCGTTTGTCTCTGTTAAGAGGATTGTGAAGTGGCAATACGCGGCGCGAATAGGTATTTAAAACAATGCTATCTCTTTCATACCGCTGCCTCACTCCGGGCGTGCGATAGAGAGAGTTGTCTTAGAAGCGATTACATACATTTCCTTTTTGAAATATTGCCATAACGTTTTCACCCCCCTAAACGTTTACGAAATGAGACAATTTTGGTCTCTAGATTCAGTACACCTTAATCTAGGTCTGTACATTTTTCTTTTTTAGTAATTCAGTTTAGTTTAATTTTAAAAAATAAAAACGCTCGAGGAAGATTTTAAGTCAAAATACAGATATTTAGATGCTAATAACTTCTATCATACACAATATTTCTTTAAAATAAAAACGTACGGACCTAGTTTTTCATTTTATCTACAAGATTTTGCAAATTAGACTATGTTTATGGTAAACGTTATCGCTTTTTGTATGAAAATGTACTGTTTCACAATCCTCTTAATGTGTCAACCATTTTAGGCAGGTGTCCTGATGGAATAGCGTGGTGCTATGTTACTCTTAGTATTATTAACTATCTCTCTTCCTTCATGATGTCGCGGTGTGGCTTCCAAGTAATAGATCTAAACACTGTTGATTATTTATTGCTATATAGATAATACAGGGTGTCTCACGGCAGAGTTAGGATTTTGAAATGAAATAAAAGTCAATTTGCATATTTTTGTGAAAACTTTTTTATTGAAAATTATTCAACTATAATGCGGATTTTATTTTTTAAAGATTACATCTTCCAGATGTCTTCCATTTCTTAGCATGCACTCACGGAATCGATTCATCGCATTTTGCATAACGCGCCTAAGCATAGCCGGCTCGATGTGACTTTCACTTTTGGGCCATGCAGCGGTCTTTAATGTTTTTATCTGGGATTGACAACTGACCAAAAACGACAATTTTGCTTGTTAACATATCCATTTAAATGGAAATGTGCTTCGTCACCCCAAAACACAGTATTCAAAGTGTGAAATCTCTTAATGATTGTCTGGCAAAAACTTTTACGTAAATTGTAGTCATTTTCATTTATTTCTAGCACTATCTGTATTTTATAGGGATGAAATTTCAAATCACGTTTTAAAACCCGCTCTACAGTTGATTTGGTGACGTATAAAGCCGCCGCTCTTTTGCGTATTGACAAGCGTGGATTGCGACGAACGCTAGCTGCCACTTCGTTTATTGTTTCTTCCGTCCTTGAAGTTCTGCTTGGGCCTGGACGCGGTTAATTTAATTTATAATTTATTATATATATTAATTAATCCATTTACGTATCAAATTTTCGCTTGGTCCATCGCGTAAACGTCTGATATTGTAGTGAGAACAAAACTGTCTTCGAGCCAGAACGTACGATTCTCCACCTTTCAAAAACGCTTCGATAGCGAACGCGCGGTGCTCACCCGGCCACTGCGACATCACGACTAACGAATCCGCACGAACGACGAAGCTACTGAGCTCCTCTCCCCGCGCTTACTTGCAACGGTTTTCTAAATATTCAAATTTGAAATCCTTACTCTGCCGTGAGACACCCTGTAGTTACATCATAATAGTAAATACACTGATAATTAGAATTTAGTTATTATATTCAAATATGTCAATGAGTCGGAGAGGACTGATGGAATGAATCTATTTTTTCTATGACGCGGCTCCTTCTCGAATTCTCAAGATTTTTGAATTATTCTTTTCACTTGGCGCGCAGCAAGGAGTTACATGAGAAAGGAGGCCGCACGCATTCGCCACAATGGTATGACATGCTTGGAGCCGTGGTAAGGTGCTTGTGGGACGCCACTTGCGTCGACTCCTATCTCCAAACCACTTCTGTTACTGCAATTCTCTTCATATATTTTTTTCTAGATTTTCGTCTGAGATGAAACCAACAAATACGAGTTCATCAAAATCGGTCCATCTTTATCATATGGTGTAAATAGACTTTTATTCATATATATAGAGGAATGCCATATTTTTTTCTGCACCCAAACATCCCACATGCTACCCTAAAGCTAAAATACATAAGCAATTGACATATAACTGTTTAAATATATAGGTCAATAAAATGGGTAATTGTATGTCTAATCTTAATATATATAACGTGTCACGTTGTTTATCCGCGATGGACTCCTAAACTACTTAACCGATTTTAATCAAATTTGCACACAGTGTGCAGTTTGATCGAACTTGAAAGAAAGGATAGCTTATGTCTTAATTTATAGTCGCAATATTATTTTATTGCAAATTATTAAGTGTGTAAAAAAAACATCCAAACTAATTCCTAAGACCGCGCAAAGCATCCATAGTCACAAGAGTGATGAAATATGTCTCCGGCCTATACAGGCCTATATCTGTATCAGAATTCATCACAATTGAGTGGTTTAGGTATGAAAGCGTAACATTTTCGCATTTATAACAACTAATAAATGTAAGTATTATGTGAAAAACACAATTCAGCGTTTCATAAGGTATTTCCTTCCGCATAACATTACTTTGTGAAAAACCTTCAATAAAACAGCAAAATTCTCTTTGAAAGGCCGGCAACGCACTTTCGTTGAAGGTATCCATGGGCGGACCGCTTTGCTTCCTATTCTATAAAAATAAAATACACCAAATATGAGTTTGAAATTACAATTAACAAAAAAAAAACGACTTCAAATTGTAACTCTAAAACTATTCAACAGATTTTGATGAAACTTAAATCGGATCACACGGAAAACACCATCTTTGAAACAAAAATCATCAAAATTGGTTCACCCAATCGAATGTTCCGAGGTAACAAACATTAAAAAACATACGCGTCGAATTGAGACCATCCTCCTTTTTGAAGTCGGTTAAAAACAGAATTAACTAAACGTCGTAATAAATTGGTACTGATTGAAACACGCTATCAAAATCGTAAAAAAAAATAAACAAATTAATTGAATCCAGTTGTTAGAATAAATTATTTACCGAAAAGGAAGTTTACAAATATTGATATTGAAATAAAATCACTTAAAAACACGACAAAAGATAAAATCTACACAATATAATATGTTAAACGAAATTGTGTGTTAGTTTAATGGAAACGATAATAATCATTTCTTGCAACTTACTACGTAAATATAATTAAACTAGCTGTTGTACGCGACTTCGTGCGTTATTATGATCGCGATTAAGTTTTTATAGTACTTCTGCGTAAATGATATTTTTAGTTTTATTTTCTTGTGACAGAAGAACGTACTGATTTTCTCCGCAACCCGATCCCTCGCAGCGCAACATACGCGCGTACGAATTTTGTTGCGGAATTATTCTAAAATTGTAGTATCTTCTAAGATGTTAATTGAAATTAAGTGATGTCAAGGACAATTTTATTCACAATTAAATACTCTTAATCAACAACACATTTATTTCGATATGGATTAATTGGCAAATAATTGGCAATAGTGCATTAATTTCGAGCAAATTTGATTACCATAAAGGTTATAATTAGAGTAATAATTCTTACATACATATTTTTTGGGTAACTTGAACCGTTTACGCAGCGCACGCAACGGAAGCCCTCAAACATGGATAATTTCCCCGTTTTTGCAACATTTTCCACTGATGCTTCGTTCCTATTGATCGCAGCGTGATGTTATATAGCCTAAAGCCTTCTCCGATAAATGGACCAGTAGTTCTTGAGATTCATTCGTTCAAACAAACAAACTCTTTTAGCTTTATAATATTAGCATAGATAATTCATAACTTGCAGTACCATTAGAATGAGAAGAGTTGACGTGTTTTGATAAGTTGTCAAGAGATGGCGCTATCTGTACTTGTAACGCGCTTTCATTGTGTTTTACATAACGGATAAAGTAATTTCAACAATTTTATATTTTACTCTATCTTTTCTCTTTCTTGATCAATTTTTGACGGTCTGATGTTGTTCAGACCTTATAAGAGGTCATGTCTTACTTTCGTAATTTCAAATTTGTACGAATGGTCAATTTTGACACTTATTCCCTGAAATTGAAAGTCTTCAATGAATTTGGCTTATATTATGCAATATGTATTAAGTAATTATGATATTATGTACATTGTACCGTACATTATGATTTTTTCTTCATCGCTCGCTCTGAAACGCGAAGTGAAGTTTTACGGCACTTTAACAACAAAAAATTTTTACCGACTTCAAAAAAGGAGGTACTAAATTCGACGCTGTTTTTTTTTAATGTTTGTTACCTCAGAACTTTCTACTGGTTAAACCGATTTCGATGATTCCTTTTTTGTTTAAAAGCTGATGATTCCCGTGTGGTGCCAATTCATCAAAATCTGCTCAGTAGTTCTGGAGTTACAATTTAAAGTAGGTTTTTTTTTTGTTTATTTTAACTTCCATAATTAATATGACAGTGTTTTTTTTTTGTTTTTCACATGTTTTAAAACATTAACTGTCAGACTATACATTTTTTAACGTATTAAATTATCTCACTAATATAATATATGCTTAAACGGCTTTACGGGTTTGAATGAAATTTGACTATATTCTCTGAATTAACATATATACCGGTAGCGTGTTCCTGTGGGATAATTTAGAGATAAGCGTATTCTATTTTTTTCAACTTCAGTAGGGGAGACCGGGGTTGGTTGACCAGGTTTCAGCTTAAAGGTTTATATTTCTATCTTTAAAGTATATTAATTTAGAAACGGGTTCAGTTAATAGATTTACTATTAATTAGGCTTTTTGAAAAAGTGGCAAAAAGCCCGTTATTCATTATGATATAGAGTACAGACGAGTTTTTATAATACTAAACACTGGTCAACCTCATGCTTAGAGTAGGTTGATTATTCACCTGGGGTAAGTTGACCTAACTTGTAAGGGCAAAATCTTCGAGAAAATAGGATAAAAAAACAAAAATGTTAGAATTGTTTGGATATTAATAAACATTGCACATTAAATAAAAGATATCAATCATGTTTTAAGTTTAGGGAACTATCCGTAAGGAAAATAAAAAAACGCTTTATTGTACATAATTTTTATGTTTAATTAATACGACAAAATTAACGCGGAAGAAACCGCGGAGTACAGTTATTTATACTAAATGTATCCGGAAAACAGGTGCAGAAATGTGTCTGTTAACACCTCATAGGAATACACGTCTTTTGTGCAGACAAAGACACGGCAATACATAATAAAATAATTCAAAAATTAATCCTGTTATCTTCATTTCTAAAATGGCGGATGATAAAAATCATATTTAAAATTAAAATGATAAATAATCAATGATGGCGATAAAAAATCTTTTGAAATACCGTACTAAGTTATTTCATTAGCAGTCAATGTTTGTTCTTCAAAAATACAACTTTACATTAAATAATTCAAAAAAAAAACAACGGTAATATAGTGCGAGTCTATGGGTGTGTGGCTTATAAACGGATGGACCAATTTTGATGCGAAAATGTGATATTCTTATTAGTTATAACCTAACTTAATCCAAAAATTTCGGAAAACTTGTGATACAAGATCGACTTATCTAAGCTATTTGCGTCTACCGTTGAAGATCCTAAGTTCGAATTCCGTGGAAATAATTGTTTCGATTGGATTCACAAATTACCATACAGAGAACAGATACAGAACAATAATAGTTTTTTTTGTTCCAGATATGCGATTTATAATATTGCTTTTGATTGGAGTAGCCTGGGCAGAATTCTTACCCAACGACTGCCCGTCAGATTTCAGCATCCATCATCTCTTGCCGCATGAGGATTGCACTAAATTCTATTCTTGTAGCAATGGAGTCCCTATTTTGATGTCTTGCGCTCCCGGAACGGCTTTTGACATCAACTTACAGGTATACGATGTGTTAAAGTAGCTTTAAGAGGATTGTGAAGTGGCGACACGCGGCGTGAGTAGGTATTTTAAAAAATGCTATCTCTTTCATACCGCTGCCTCACTCCGGGCGTGCGATAGAGATAGCTGCAAGTCTTAGAGGCATTCCTACATTTCCTTTTTGAAATAGTTTCTGGCGATAACGTTTTCACAAGGTTTTCAGCTCCCTAAATAATTAAAAAATGTGACAATTTTGGTCTCTAGATTCAATCTTAATCTAGGTCTATATATTTTTTTTAGTAATTCAGTTTAGTTTAATTTAAAAAAATAAAAACGCTCGAGGAAGATTTTAAGTCAAAAATAGATATTTAGATTTTAATAACTTCTATCATACGCAATATTTCATTAAATTAAAAACGTATGGACCTAGTTTTTCATTTTATCTACAACATTTCCAAAAATTTTGAAAATTAGACTATATGTATGAAAATTTACAGCTTCACAATCCTCTTAATGTGTCTATATGTATTTTACTGTCTGTATAATGTAAGGAGACAAAGTCTTTGTTAATATGTGGCTTAGTATAATATGTGAATGTATGATGTTTCTAAATCTGCCAATGCATAGACAATGCATAGACAATGCATAGACAATGCATAGACAATGCATAGACAATGCAGTGAATGATTTGTTTAAGTCTGTATAAATGTGATGGTCTATATAACAAAAAAGCAATTCTTTATGGTTAAGTTTATTATAGGTATGCGTTTGGCCGCATTCAGTTGATTGTACTTCAAAAACTACAACTTTTACACCTATAACAACGACTACTCAATCAACAACACTGAAATCAACGACAACGACACCTCAGCCGACAACAACAACAACTCAATCTACGTCAACTTCTGAACTTACGCCTCAACCTACAACACCAAGACCAATACCGCCTAAAGAATGCCCTTACAATGTAACATGGCGTAAAAACATAAACTGTGACGTCATTAAACTCTGCGCAGACTATATTAAATTGAAATTTAACTGTCCAATTGACATAAAACAAGATGATCATAATCTATATTTGGAAATAAAATATGAAAATTCGGGAAAAATTAGGAAAATAACGAAAATGTATACAAAGCCTATGTAGCGTGTGTAGCTGGTAGAGAAGGTTGAGTGTGCAGCGGAAGAGGAGCGATGACAATTAACAATTCGTTATATACAATATATTTACATTTTAAATATTTACAACAAAATATACATTGAGTTTTGTACGGAAGGAAAAAATATGAGAGCAGGAATAATTTTATGACAACTTATTATTTTCCGTTGCTAAGCAACCGCACACCGCATTACGCAGGCGCGGGACGGAGCTTTGTAAAAAGCGCTTATTGACCTCACTGAATTCAGACGTCCTAAATGATTCTGTAACTATATTCAGTCAAGTGAGAGATAATTCTATTTATATTTTCATATTTAAAGGAAATAGAATTATTTTAATAGACTGAATATAGTGACAGAATGATTTAGGACGTCTGAATTCAATCAGGTGGAATAAGCGCTTTAAAGTGAAGTTCGAGAAGGACGCCACACCTACATAATAAGATTAATAAATAATTAATTAGTTCATTTTTTATTTATATTATCACGTTGTTTCCCAAAGCTGTAGGCAGCCAGCACAGACTGCCACCTGCCACAATCCCTAAACCTCTTTTACCTAGGGAATTCTGACCACATCACAGTCATGTTTTACTGAATTATATCGCTTGTTTTATTGTGTTCATTGCCGAACTTTTTGAGTTTGTGGCGAATTACATGTGGCCTATTTATAGAAGTTTAGAAACTCTTTGCCATGCGTTCAATGAATCATCAAGAAAAATGACTCTGAAAAGATGTGACTCCGTCAATTAATATGCTTTCAATTGTTATTATTCTGGTTTCGGACATGTTGTAATTAATTATACAATTTTATTAAATATTTACAATAATCTACTAAATTATATTTACAAAATAAAAAAGCCGTTGGGGTGCGTACCCAAAATACTGGCTACATTACACCGTCGTATTGCTATACTAACGCGTTGGCTGAAATATGAGCCAGCCAGCCAGGCGCATCGATATCTCTTTAAACAATCGACGCACTTTTGGCCCTCATGGACCCAAAGTCTCTATGTACCTATACATATATAAATCTCTCTATTATGTACATTATTATACATAATATATTTGATTTTATGTCCTTCTTACAGAAAAATAGTAATTTTTTACTCGCAAGTAAAATACTCCACGTGTTATAGCAATAAGTGGTATTTGTTTCAGCAAATTATTGAATATACAAACCATAAATACTTTGATGTTTAATTGAAGCTGTATCTATTTAAATTTTCTATATACCTCACCAATTTTAGACATAAAATCTTGAAAATACACATTTAGATTAATAAGATGACTCCGAAAGATGATTGAGCACAGATAATATTAATGTAGATGGCGCTGGCTTAGATGTAACTCACTTCGTAATATAATAAAAATAATCCAACATGCATTAATAATCTGCAACGTCACTAATTTTATCTGATTGTAATTAAAATCAAATCAAGATTAGATTTTGTTTCATTTATCGTTTTAAAAGGACCTATTTTTGAAACAACAATATATATAAAAAATAACTTGTTTTGTTGATTTTAATATTCTTCACTTGACTTAAAAAATTACTGTATATTTTATCTTTTTACGCTAACCATAAGTAGAAGAACTCTTAAGAGGATTGTGATTTGTGAAGCTGCACATTTTCATACATAAACTTAGTCTAATTTTCAAAACTTTTAGAAATGTTGTAGATAAAATGAAAAACTAGGTCCGTACGTTTTTATTTTAAAGAAATATTGTTTACGATAGAAGTTGTTAGCATCTAAATATCTATATCCTCTGTTTGTCAGCCAATGTTCATAAATCGTAGCTTAAAAGTATTATTTTTATTAGTTTTATTATTCTCACATTCAACTACACTTGTATAATTTTCTGTTGTAGGTATAACGAACGAAAAGCGAACTACTTATGTAACACAAAATATGGTAATTTTACCTAGAAGTACATAATAAGAAACTAAAATAAATCGAATGGCACATTATTCATTAAACACCGCACCGCTTGGTATTGGGTTTTATCTATCAACTAACACCTACATAAAAAGCTAATCTAAGTAATGGCACCTATTTTTGAATGAGTAGTCTAAAGTTATAAAAATATCTATTAGATACCTAATTATATAAAAATAACTGTAATACAACCTAATTAACTTTGAAACAGACTTAATAGACCGTAGGTACACACGGCTACACATCAAGCTATACAAAACCAGTTTATCATGGTCTCGCTTTGTATAATCTTTCCACACATTCAACGTTCAGTTTATACTGGTTTTGCATAGCTTGATGTATGGCCGTGTGTACATACGGTCTATTAAGTCTATTTCAAAGTTGATTGAAACCTAAAGTTACAATTCAACAATACTTCCTTGGTACCTAAGTAGGTAATTATATGACTATGTATAATGGCAGTAATTTCTAAATTTCAGTCTTAAGTTCTATTGAACAAAAGATCAATATTGTAAGTTCAAACAAAGTTACAAACTTCAAACCGGGCTGACCCGAAGAGTGCCCGCCGCGCGCACTCTTCGGGTCAGCCCGGTTTGCAAATATTTTGACTAGGGTTGACCCGTTTACGGTTTGATCGGGTTACCCAAGTTAGATAACTCGAGTCACCCATCGCTATTAACAATCAAGTTTTTTTTTGTTCTTTAATTTTTCCTATTTGAAATTTTAAACTGTAAGCGTATATCTGATTTCGTAAATAATAAGTATTAAATGTTTGTCTACTGTTTTATTTTTTAATTTTGATATATTTTTATAAGTAAGAAACTTTATAACTTCAAAATGTTCTTAAGAGAATGTATTTTTCAGAAATGTGTCTTCAATACAAACGGCTGTATCAAGAATGATCATAATTTTATTGATAGTGGTGGAACATGCGTTCCCTCAGCACATGAGACAGATTCAAATAAATACTACAGATGCGAAAATGGAGTTCAAGTTTTGACTAGCTGTAAACATGGCTATCAGTTTAACACCGAAACTGGGGTAATTATATTTGATATAATATATATATATAATATCGTAATTGTTTTCTACTCGCTTTCAAAAGGAATTTTTCCGTTTTTGCTTCATTGATGCTGGACGTAGTGTGTTGTTACTTCTTTGATACGAGTAAATGGACTATACGAATTCCGATGTAATGAACCAATTTTTATTATTTCATTTTAAAATGCTAAAGATATATAACTATGAAGATATATAACAGTTATATACAACTCATTAGTAAAATCACATCTCGAATATTTGATTGAAATATGGGGGTCTGCCGCATTAAGTAATTTAAATCCATTGCAGAGAACACAAAATAAAATTATTAAAGTATTGTACCATTATCCTTTCCATACGCCTACAAAAGAACTTTATGAAAAAACCAAATTATTTAACTTAAACCAACAATATAACACATGTATTTCAATTTAAAAATTATCGCATATACCGTTAAATCCAATATACAATTAAACATATGAGAAAATAAATGGAATCTTAGGAAAAACTACCAACTTAAAGTAATAAAGCCAAGGACAAATTATGGAAAGAAGACGATTATGTATGAGGGGGCAATGTTCAATAAATTACCAAATAATATTAAAAACAGTGAGTGTGAATAGTTTTAAGAAAAAATTAAAGTTATATATTGACACTATGAGTATCAGTGACTAACTTAGTTTGTACTTAATATTTATTAACCTATTTTTTTTCGTATCTCATTTTAAGTGAAATGTAAATTTATTATGGGAATAAATGTCTTTAAACCGAAAGATATTGTACCTACATTGCTAGCGGCGCGGTACATCGTTTTAAAAATATTTGAAATTATTCGCGCGTTACAATTTTACGAGAAAGTGAATTCCCGTAATGGGGCAGAAATGAAATTTTACTATAACTCAATTAAAATTGAATGATTCCTCTTTCAAGATTCTCTGACTTATCCACTACTTTCTCTCATTATTTTACTAACAAGTCTCCTCTCTTACGACTGGGTTGCCTGGAAGAGATAGATTAATAGTGATAAGTATTACACAGTATCCATATGTTACTAGTATGTATTGTGGTTTGTATTCATTTTAAGTTTTTGTAATGTATAAGTGTGTAGTATGACTATCATCGTGTGTGAGAGACCGCCTACTTGGTCTAGTGGTAAGCCCAGAAGCGTTACAACTGAGAGGTCCTGGGTTCAATTCCCGGTGGAGATAAAAAAAACGGTCTGGCAGGACATAGAAGGCTGATCACCTACTTGCCCCTAAAGAAAAAATCGATCAGTGAAACAGATGTGAAATGCATCTGCCCCATACCCCACTAAGGGACACGGGACTTCATTATCATGTGTGAGTTGATGATACAAGGTGGTACTGTTAAATAATTTTTATTGGCGGTATGAAGTGTGCTGGGCCAGCATTTATACAATTATGTATATTATACACTATGACAATATGAAATTAATGATCAAATTAGAAAAAATATTAGTTTAATTCAGAAATCTATTGTTGTTTGGAATGAATAGGTGATTGTCGAACATTAAATTATTATGATTTGTATCTTAAGAATTGAATATTTGAATAAATATCTTAGCCTGTGTTTTAATGAAAGTTCTGCACTTTTTGTTCCAATATCTTCAATAAATTCAATCAATTTACAGATAACCATGATAAATTGTACACTAAAATTTTTGGAAAACCACTATCTATTAGTTAAAATTCATGAAAACCGTTTATTAGATTTGGGTATTGACTTGCAAAGAAACTCATGTAATGGGCGTTGTTTTTATTGATTTTTATGCCAAAGGGTAGGCAGCATGCTCAGACCTCTTTCGCTTCAATTTCAAAGCCTTTTATTGGCAAATAGGAAAAAAGTACAATTTTCGTTTTACTTAATTAAATTTCTTACTAAGTTGCTGCATATAAGTCTCTGAATTGACGTGTCCGCCTGACACAAACGCCTCCTCCAGCTTCTCTTTTCACTTTCAATTAATTCATCATACATGCTCACTGACCCTGAAAACCACAAGATGAACAGGCCCATGTGGAAAAAGGAAACAAGGTAGACCATACAAGCGATGGGCTGATGACCTAATAGAGGTGGCTGGAAGGAAGTGGCTCGAAGAGGCAAAGGATAGAGAGAGCTGGAGGTCCTTTCAAACAAATTAAAAATTAAACTAACATAGGAAATTAGTAAAAATACTAAACATACTAACAATTTATTTATTTATCATTTGGAATGGTATGTACAAATGTTTGGAGGAATAAATAACCTTTTTTTTAAAAAAAAAAAACATGCTCACTTACGGATACTTCTGAGTTCTGATCCTTTTTAAGTACATCCTGGATTTGGTCCAGAAAGGTACAATTAGGTCTACCAGCACCCACCTCAGCATATACACTCTCATATATCATACTTGTTAGTTTATTCTCATTAATTCACTCCAAGTGCCAAAATCATCTCAACATCCTTTCATATCTTTTTCACTAATACTCATTCTGATAATGATTCTTTTAGAAATGTGACAAATCTCAAGTAATACACAGAAAAACAAAGAGGTCCATTAGTTCCCAATGCCCCAAAGATATATGGACCCTGACGAATATTCCACACGAAACAGATTGCGATAAATACTATCGTTGCTTCCACGGGAGTCGAATCTTGATGCACTGTTTTGAAGGATGGCATTTTAACGCTAAAACAAAGGTGATGTTTTATTTTGTCTATTAAGACATCAAGTAGTGCTAAAGTTCATATAGGCCCCCAAATTTGGAAATACATATGAAATTTTTAGAAATAAGAGTCCAACATAACTTATTTCAAAAGACTCTCCGATGTAACTGACAATTCCTCTTTATTGAATAGAAATTTCTATGCAAAATTTATTTGTAAATATTAGCCGCGCGTTTATTTCGTCCTAACGTTATGTTATATAACCTTTAAATGCCTTTAATCACTACATAGTATAAAACAAAGTCGCTTTTTCTTCCCCTATATCCCTTTGTATGCTTAAATCTTTAAAACTACGCAACAGATTTTGATGCGATTTTTTTAAATAGATAGAGTGATTGAAGAGGAAGGTTTTTATATATGATTTATACCCGTACAAAGCCGAGGCGGGTTGCTAGTAGGTAATTTAATATAATCACAAACAGTTTTTTGCTTTTACCACTTATCAACGAAAAAGGTGGCTCTGTACGAAGTTTTAAAATATATTTAAATTTTTATTATTTATTTATATTAATTTCTACATAAGTTACTCCTTATTACATCAGCTATCTGCCAGTGAAAGTCCCGTCAAAAACTGTAAAAAAATTATTTTTTCATTTAGTAAAAAGAAGTAATATTAGAAACAGACACTCAAATTTTATTTATCTAAATAAATTTGTTAGTTCACAACGAGAGAAATATTGCAAATTGATTTTTTTAAACTTTAATTATAAATTATTTAATAAACGAAATTACAAGTGTACAAGTTATTAAAAAGTGTTGAGTGTCAGTTTTGTAACAGGGCCGTTAAATCTTCTTTATTTAGGTTTTTCTACAATTAACTTTCAAACTAACTTTCATCAACAACCACTTTTAAGTCTTTTTTCGCAATAAAATGTATATATAAATCCTTTCCCAATCTCTAGTATATCTCTGTGCAAAATTTCAACAAAATCGGTTGAGTAGTTTAGGCGTGACAACGTTACGGATAGTTACTTTCATATTTATAATATTAGTCAGGATTTTTAACTGACTTCAAAAAAAAGAAAAAGGTACTCCGAATTGAGTAGTAGGCTGTTTTTTTATGTTTGTTACAACAAAACTTTCGAATGGATGAATCGATTTCGATGATACTTTTTTATTTGAAAGCTGGTGCTTCCCTTGTGGTCCCATTTAAATTTCATCAAAATCTGTTCAGTTAAAAGAGTTATTTGAAGTCGGTTTTTTTCATTTTTAGATCCATCAATTTATTACTCATTTGTAATTTACAGAACTGTGACCGAGCGGAAGACGCCGGCTGCGCAGATAATGATGCGATTGAAGACGACTGTCCAGTGAATACGTGGAATGTAATATTCTTACCCCACGAGAGAGATTGTAATAAATATTACAGGTGCTTCCGGGGCATAAAACATGAGCAGTGGTGTAAAAATGGAATGCATTTTAATGAGAAGACAAAGGTGACAAACACTTCTGTAATATAAGTTTTCTCTCTGTAGCTAGTAAACGGATGGAGCGATTTTGATGGGTTTTTATTTCTCTTCAAAGACTGATGTGATTGAAATCTTAGCAATTTAACATTTGTTCATCCGTTTACAAAGTACTTGAAGTCCCTTGGTTTCACCCGCGTTAATTTATCGTAACGCGATTATGTGCCTATAAACAGAGTTAAATAGTGAACAGCAAAATAATAGATTTGTATTATGCACTTGGTTCGCGCGGAATAGTTATTTTTTATTATTATTTTTTTTAAAATAAAAGTAGCTTTAGTTACTCCTTATTACATCAGCTATCTGCCAGTGAGGCCCTTCAAAATCAGACAAAAATTGTAAAAAAAACGACTTCAAATTGTAACTCTAATTACAGAACAGATTTTAATGAAAACTATTGTTTTTAATAGTAATCAATTTCGAGGTATTTTTTAATTGCCTTTGTTTATTGAACTGAAGATGTCTTAATAGTTGGTTTTTCCCCGGGCGTCGAAGAGAAAAATAATTTGACATGTCTGTAATATAAAATATTCCTAAACGAATGAGTGATTTCCAGGTGTTTTTTTTTTGTTTGAAATCATCAATCATATCCGTTTATGAGGTAGTAATTGTTATTTATACATTAATAATTAATTGGACTCTCGGTTATTCGGCTTCTGTCTAATCCGGTGCCCCCTGTAATCCGACATGCCTATGTTGAATGTGGGAACACAAACGTTGTTTTCACAAATCTGCTAAATAATTTCTGTTCGTTTGACTCGCTAAAACTCGAGTACGGCTGGGCCGATTTAGCTGATTTTCATTTTGAAGTGTTTGTCGTAGTCCAGGCAAGGTTGAGACGGTGAGAAAATATGGAAAAATTGAGAGGAAGATGGTAAAAATAACAATTTAATTCCTATTTTAACTGTTCTATTTTCCTGTCAAACATTGACGTTCGATTTCCATTCTACCTATTGTTGGCGGTACAAAGTTCGCCGGGTCAGCTAGTGTAAGATAAATGATGTATATAAATTTTAATGAAGTTTATTTTAAAATTAAACGTCAGAAATTCAGATTGAATCTTCTTATTTTGATCTATAATTTGTCGGTCCGATAAATTCGGTAATCCGACATTGATGTGCAAAACGTTTTTCGGATTACCGGATGTGTATATGTTTTTTTTCTATGCTCCATTTTTTTCCAGCAATGTGACACAATAGAGAACGCGGGCTGTGTGAAGTCGCCGGAATCGAATGTGGCAAACGCTTGTCCCAATGATGGTAGGGAACTGCTTCTTCCACACGACCAGTGCGACAGATTTTATCAATGCGTTCACGGGAATAAGGTTTTGATGCCGTGTCCCGCGGGATTGCATTTCAGTTACGCACTACAGGTCAGACTTATTTCAATATCTATATATGTATAAAATAAATTTGCGTTATTTACGCATTTTTTTTTTGTGACCGCCTCCTTGGTCTAGTGGTAAGTGCGTAAGCGTTACAACCGAGAGGTCTTGGGTTCGATTCCCGGTGGAGATAAAAAACTCGGTCTGACAGGACATAGAAGGCTGATCACCTACTTGCCACTAAATAAAAAATCGATCAATGAAACATATGTGAATTTTTGTGTATTTTAACTTCACAAGTGTGTTTTTCAACGCACTTGTAAAGAAGATCAAATACATATAAAATTTGATGATTACCGTCCTCGTCTCTCACAAGACCCTTTAAGTTTCTAAATAACGCCTCGACAGTAATCACAAACTTTACACACTTGTATCATAACATACAACCTTTATATTTTAATTATTTTATTAATTGTTTTAATATAATTATCTTACAGCGTTGCGAATGGCCTAGTGTAGCTAACTGTGAACAAGGCGGAACAACACCATCAACAACGACTACAAAAACCACAACACCATCAACAACGCAATCAACAACAAAATCTCCGGATATGACAACGCCTGAATACTTGCCCAACGGCTGTCCAAAAAACTATAGAATTGAAAAGCTGTTGCCTCATCCTGACTGCACGAAATACTACCAATGTGTCCATGGTTCTAAACAAGAAATGCCTTGTGCTCTTGGAACACACTTTAGCTACGAATTACAGGTATTTTTTGCATTTATGTACCTTATGGTAGCATTATATCTCCCAAACAGATTACAACACTTCATTTTTAGGTTTCCAAACCGAAAGGGTAAAACGGGACCTTATTACTAAGACTCCGCTGTCCGTCCGTCTGTTACCAGGCAGGCGTATCTCATGAACCGTGGTAGTTAGGCAGTTAAAATCACAGATGATGTATTACTGTTGTCAATATAACAAATAATAAAAAACAATAAAATAAATATTTAAGGGGCTCCCATACGACAGACGAATTTTTGCCGTTTTTATGGATAATAGTACGGAACCCTTCGTGCGCAAGCCCGACTCGCACTTAGCCGGTTTTTGTATGCCATGATTTGAGAAGCTAGATTTCATCAAAATCAATAATTTAATTTTAAATTAAACTGTTGGAGATTACACACACAATCTTTGCAACACGCACTTCAATGCGCGTTGGCTGAAAATCCTGACTTTGAAGCCCAGAAATAAAAATATATTTTGTTTGTACAGAATATAGAACAGTTGGTACAGAATATTGACCTTGTCATTAAAAAAGATGATTGAAATTGCAGAATGATAAGTATTAATTAATTATTGTTGAAAAAATAATAAATTATAAATTGCAGCGGTGCGAATGGCCACATATTGCTAACTGTAAGCCTGGGTCTACGAGTACAACAACATTATCGCCCAGTACAACTACAACAACGCACAGTACAACTACAACAACGCCCAGTACAACTACAATAACGCCCAGTACAACTACAACAACGCCCAGTACAACTACAATAACGCCCAGTACAACTACAACAACGCCCAGTACAACTACAACTACGCCAAGTACAACTACAACTACGCCAAGTACAACTACAACAACGCCCAGTACAACTACAACAACGCCCAGTACAACTACAACTACGCCAAGTACAACTACAACAACGCCCAGTACAACTACAACTACGCCAAGTACAACTACAACTACGCCCAGTACAACTACAACTACGCCAAGTACAACTACAACAACGCCCAGTACAACTACAACTACGCCAAGTACAACTACAACAACGCCCAGTACAACTACAACAACGCCCAGTACAACTACAACTACGCCAAGTACAACTACAACAACGCCCAGTACAACTACAACTACGCCAAGTACAACTACAACTACGCCCAGTACAACTACAACTACGCCAAGTACAACTACAACAACGCCCAGTACAACTACAACTACGCCAAGTACAACTACAACAACGCCCAGTACAACTACAACAACGCCCAGTACAACTACAACTACGCCAAGTACAACAACAACTACGCCCAGTACAACTACAACAACGCCCAGTACAACTACAACTACGCCAAGTACAACTACAACAACGCCCAGTACAACTACAACAACGCCCAGTACAACTACAACTACGCCAAGTACAACTACAACAACGCCCAGTACAACTACAACTACGCCAAGTACAACTACAACTACGCCCAGTACAACTACAACTACGCCCAGTACAACTACAACAACGCCCAGTACAACTACAACTACGCCAAGTACAACTACAACTACGCCCAGTACAACTACAACTACGCCAAGTACAACTACAACAACGCCCAGTACAACTACAACAATGCCCAGTACAAGTACAACTACAATATCGCCCAGTACAACTACAACAGCCAGTTCAACAACAACAAGCAGCTCAACAACGTCTCAACCAGGATTTTTGCCCAATGGTTGCCCTGAAGACTTTTCCATATATTGGTTATTACCACATGAATATGATTGCACAAAATTCTATATTTGCAATTCTGGAGAAAAGGTTGAGCGACAGTGTAACTCCGATCTGTACTTCGATCCAATTTTGCAGGTACCAAGTTTGCTATGAATTCATATTTTTGAGGACCAATTGGTGCAATTGGTAGTGTAGGTAATGCCTTCTGCATCAAAAGATCCCGGGTTCGAATCCCGGTAGGTGCATTTATTTGTGTGATGAGCACGAGTGTTTGATTATTAACTTATATATGTATTTATTGTGGTACCCTCGTTGTTTCTGATTACCATAACACAAGTGCTTCAGTTACTTTGGGATCAGAGCAATGTATTTGAGTTGTCCCAAATATTATTATATTAATTTGTATCATTAAGCAAAGAAAAAGGAATGCCACTGGATAATATTCCTCCTTATTTTTCCTCTTTTGTTTTCTTTGATGGGATGTTTATATAATATATAAGTCAAATCCTTACTAATATAAATGCGAAAGTAACTCTATCTGTCTCTCTGTCGCGGTTTAACGCCAACACTACTGAACCGAATCCAATGAAATTAGATAACAGATAGTCTAGAGCCTGAGAAAGGACATAGGCTTTTTAATACTAAAAAAGGGTTGTAAGGGATTGAAAGGGTGGGATGATAGTTGTATGGAAGTATCGTCATTTTTAGAGCAAAAAGCTTGAAACTTATTTTTTTTGCTGTTCGATATAAATTTGAGAAATATAACATCATGCTACGATGAAATTAAAGCGGGTGATACTGCGGAGCACAACGGTCTGATAAAAATTAATTATTCTCGGGCCATTAAGGTGTGGTAATGAAAAATAAAGTGTGAAATGCTGTGGCTCTTGTAAATACTGAATGGAGAATGTTCACACACTTTGATTTTAGCCCACCGTATTCCCTTGAAAATGGAAAAATGGTGTGAAAAAAACTATTTGATATGTCAATTTGTTCCCGAGATACAGAATTTTAAAAGTAGGTTGACGTGACGTAATTTTACAACAGCTCGCGTAGTCCATCGCGTGGCTGCTTGAGAAAAGATAAAGAGAGAGAGCGGAGCGTTGTACGAGAACTTTAAATGCATGTAAAATCAAAACTGCTTGCTTTTTTGAATAAAACAAAAACTAGTGTATTTGTATACATAAAAGCTCTACTGTGACAAAATTTCAAGCGATTTTGCGTACCTAGTAACATTCTCCAATATAAATCTATTAAACATAATATTAAGGATAAACTTATTTTTTAGATTTGCAACTGGCCGTGGGCTGTAGACTGTAAATCATTGACAACAACACCTGAGGTCACAACTACGACCACACCAGAAGTCACGACTACTTCGCCTGAGGTGACGACCACTCCTGAGGTGACAACAAGTACTACACTGGAGGTGACAACAACCACGACACCTGAAGTGACAACAACCACTACACCAGAGGTCACAACTACCACCACACCACAAGTCACGACTACTTCGCCTGAAGTGACGACGACTCCTGAGGTGACAACAACCACTACACCAGAGGTCACAACTACCACCACAGAAGTCACAACGACCACGCCTGAAGAGACAACGACCACGCCTGAGGAGACAACAACCACTACACCTGAAGTGTCAACAACCACTACACCTGAGGTCACAACTACCACCACACCACAAGTCACGACTACTTCGCCTGAAGTGACGACGACTCCTGAGGTGACAACAACCACTACACCAGAGGTCACAACTACTACCACAGAAGTCACAACGACCACGCCTGAAGAGACAACGACCACGCCTGAGGAGACAACAACCACTACACCTGAAGTGTCAACAACCACTACACCTGAGGTCACAACTACCACCACACCACAAGTCACGACTACTTCGCCTGAAGTGACGACTACTCCTGAGGTGACAACAACCACTACACCAGAGGTCACAACTACTACCACAGAAGTCACAACGACCACGCCTAAAGTGACAACAACTACTACACCTGAAGTGACGACAACTACTACACAGGATGTGACAACAACCACGACACCTGAAGTGACAACAACCACTACACCAGTGGTCACAACTACTACCACAGAAGTCACAATGACCTCGCCTGAAGTGACAGCAACTACTATATCTGAAGTGACAACAACTACTACACCGGAGGTGACAACAACCACTACACCTGAAGTGACAATAACTACTACACCAGAAGTGACAACAACTGCTACACCGGAGGTGACAACAACCACTACACCTAAAGTAACAACTACTACCACAGAGGTCACAACGACTACGTCTAAAGAGACAACTATTTCACCAGAAGTGACAGCAACAGCTACACCTGAAGTGACAACAACCACTACACCGGAGGTGATAACAACCACTACACCTGAAGTCACAACAACTACTACATGGGAGGTGACAACAACCACTACACCTGAAGTCACAACAACTACTACATCGGAGGTGACAACAACCACTATACCTGAAGTTACAACAACTACTACACCGGAGGTGATAACAACCACTACACCTGAAGAGTCAACAACCACTACACCTGAGGTCACAACTACCACCACACCACAAGTCACGACTACTTCGCCTGAGGTGACGACCACTCCTGAGGTGACAACAACCTCCACACCAGAAGTCACAACTACTACCACAGAAGTCACAACGACCACGCCTAAAGTGACAACTACTACACCTGAAGTGACGACAACTACTACACAGGATGTGACAACAACCACGACACCTGAAGTGACAACAACCACTACACCAGTGGTCACAACTACTACCACAGAAGTCACAATGACCTCGCCTGAAGTGACAGCAACTACTACACCGGAGGTGACAACAACCACTACACCTGAAGTGACAACAACTACTACACCAGAAGTGACAACAACTGCTACACCGGAGGTGACAACAACCACTACACCTAAAGTAACAACTACTACCACAGAGGTCACAACGACTACGTCTAAAGAGACAACTATTTCACCAGAAGTGACAGCAACCGCTACACCTGAAGTAACAACAACCACTACACCGGAGGTGATAACAACCACTACACCTGAAGTCACAACAACTACTACACCTGAAGTGACAACAATCACCACACCAGAAGTCACAATTACTTTGCCTGAGGTGACAACGACCACCACTGAGGTGACAACAACTACTACACCGGAGGTGATAACAACCACTACACCGGAAATGACAACAACCACTACACCTGAGATCACAACTACCACCACACCAGAAATCACAACTACTTTGCCTGAGGTGACAACAACCACGACACCTGAAGTGACAACAACGACACCTGAAGTGACAACAACCACTACACCAGAGGTCACAACTACTACTACAGAAATCACAACGACCACGCCTGAGGAGACAACAACCAGTACACCTGAATTGACAACAACTACTACACCGGAGGTGATAACAACCACTAGACCTGAAGTAACAACAACTGTTACACCAGAAATGACAACAACCGCTACTCCTGAAGTGACAACAACCACTACACCTAAAGTAACAACTACTACCACAGAAGTCACAATGACTACGTCTAAAGAGACAACTATTTCACCAGAAGTGACAGCAACCTCTACACCTGAAGTGACAACAACCACTACACCGGAGGTGATAACAACCATTACACCTGAAGTCACAACAACTACTACACCTGAAGTGACAACAATCACCACACCAGAAGTCACAATTACTTTGCCTGAGGTGACAACTACTACATCTGAAGTGACAACAACTACTACACCGGAGGTGATAACAACCACTACACCGAAGGTGACAACAACCATTACACCTGATATCACAACTACCACCACACCTGAAGTCACAATAACTACCACACCTAAACTCACAACTACTTCGCCTGAGGTGACAATGACAACACCCAGTGCTACGACAACAAGCAGTTCAACAACAACAAGCAGCTCAACAACGTCTCAACCAGGATTTTTGCCCAATGGTTGCCCTGAAGACTTTTCCATATATTGGTTGTTACCACATGAATATGATTGCACAAAATTCTATATTTGCAATTCTGGAGAAAAGGTTGAGCGACAGTGTAACTCCGATCTGTACTTCGATCCAATTTTGCAGGTAACAAGTTTGCTATGAATTTATATTTTTGAGGACCAATTGGTGCAATTGGTAGTGTAGGTATCGCCTTCTACATTAAAAGGTCCCGGGTTCGAATCCTGGGAATCCCGTTGTACTCCCGCGGAGTCTAATAAAAATTAATTAATTCTCGGGCCATTTAGGTGTGGTAATGAAAAATAAAGTTATTTTTTAGATTTGCAACTGGCCCTGGGCTGTGGACTGTAAATCATTGACAACAATACCTGAGATCACAACCACCACCACATCAGAAATCACGATTACTTCGCCTGAGATGACGACTACTCCTGAGGTGACAACAACAACTACATCAGAAGTGACAACAACTACTACTACACCGGAGGTGACAAAAACCACTATACCTGAAGTGACAACAACCACTACACCAGAAGTCACAACTACCACCACACCAGAAGTCACAATTACTTTGCCTGAGGTGACAACGACCACCACTGAGGTAATAACAACTACTACACCAGAGGTGATAACAACCACTACACCTGAGGTCACAGCTACTTCATCTGAAGTCACAACGACTACTACACCGGAGGTGACAACAACCACTTCACCAGAAGTGACAATAACTACTACACCTGAAGTGACAACAACTACTACACCGGAGGTGATAACAACCACTACACCTGAAGTCACAACAACTATTACATCGGAGGTGACAACAACCACTATACCTGAAGTGACAACAACCACTACACCAGAAGTCACAATGACTTTGCCTGAGGTGACATCGACCACCACTGAGGTGACAACAACTACTACACCGGAGGTGATAACAACCACTACACCGAAGGTGACAACAACCACTTCACCGGACGTGACAACAACCACTACACCTGAGATCACAACTACCACCAACCCAGAAGTTACAACGACTACTTCGCCCGAGGTGACATTGACCACCCCTGAGGTGACAACAACAATTTCACCTGAAGTCACAACAACTACGCCGGAGGTGACAACTACTACTTCACCTGATATCAAAACTACTACCACACCAGAGGTCACAACTACCGCAACATCAGAAGTCACAACTACTTCACCTGAGGTGACAATGACCACCACTGAAGTGACAACAACCACTCGTCCTGTAGTCTCCACAACCACTAGACCTGAGATCACAACGAATACTTCGCCTGAGGTGACAATGACCACGACTGAGGTGACAGAAACCACTAGACCAGAGGTTACAACTACCACTACGCCTGATATAACTACCACCACACCAGAGGTCACAACTACCACCACGCCAGAAGTCACAACTACTTCGCCTGAGGTGACAACGACCACGACTGAGGTGACAACAACTACCACACCGGAAGTGACAACAACCACTTCACCTGAAGTCACAACAACTATTACACCGGAGATGACAACAACCACTTCACCTGAAGTGACAACTACCACTACACCGGAGGTCACAACTACGCCTGAAGTGACAACAACTTCCACACCGGAGGTGACAACAACTGCTTCGCCTGAAGTTACAAAAACTACTACACTGGAGGTGACAACAACAATAACACCTGAAGTGACGACAACCACTACACCAGAGATCACAACGACGACTTTGCCTGAGGTGACGACCACCCCTGAGTTGACAACAACTACTACACCAGAGGTCACAACTACCACCACAACAGAAGTCACAACAACTTCGGCTGTGGTGACAACAACCACCACTGAGGTGACAACAATTACTACACCGGAGGTGACAACAACCACTACACCTGAGTTCACAAAAACCACCCCACCAGAGGTCACAACTACGCCTGAAGTGACTACAACCACTACACCTGAAGTGACGACAACTACTACACCAGAGATCACAACGACGACTTCGCCTGAGGTGACGTCCACTCCTGATTTGACAACAACTACTACACCAGAGGTCACAACTACCACCACACCAGAAGTTACAACTACTTTGCCTGTGGTGACAACGACCACCATTGAGGTGACAACAACTACATCACCGGAGGTGACAACAACCACTACACCTGAGTTAACAACCACTACACCTGAAGTGACAACAACCACTACACCAGAGGTCACAACTACCACCACAGCAGAAGTTACAAGTACTTCGCCAACGACCACTACTGAGGTGACAACAACTACCACAACGGAGGTGACAACAATCACTTCAACTGAAGGCACAACAACAACTAAACCTGAAGTGACAACAACCACTTCACCAGAGGTCACAATTACCACCATACCAGAAGTCACAACCACTTCGCCTGTGGTGACAACGACCACCACTGAGGTAACAACAACTACATCACCGGAGGTGACAACAACTGCTTCACCTGAAGTCACAACAACTACACCAGAGGTGACAACGACGACTACACCGGAGGTGACACCAACGACTTCGCCTGAGGTGACTACGACCACCCCTGAGTTGACAACAACTACTACACCAGAGGTCACAACTACCACCACACCAGAAGTAACAACTACTTCGCCTGTGGTGACAACGACCATCACTGAGGGGACAACAACTACCATACCGGAGGTGACAACAACTGCTTCACCTGAAGTCACAACAACTACACCGGAAGTGACAACCACTACACCTGAAGTTACAACAACCACTACACCAGAGTTCACAACTACCACCACACCAGAAGTTACAACCATTTCGCCTGAAGTGTCAACGACTACTCTGAAGGTGACAACTACTATTACACCGGAGGTTACAACAACCACTTCACCCGAAGTCACAACAACTACTTCACCTGAAGTGACAACAACCATTACACCAGAGGTCACAACTTCGTCTGTAGTGACAACAATCACTACACCTGAAGTGACAACGACCACGACTGAGGTGACGACAACTACCACACCGGAGGTGAAAACAACCGCTTCACCTGAAGTTACAACAACTACTACATCGGAGGTGACAACAACCACTACACCAGAGATCACAACGACGACTTCGCCTGAGGTGACGACCACCCCCGAGTTGACAACAACTACTACACCAGAGGTCACAACTACCACCACACCAGAAGTCACAACAACTTCGCCTGTGGTGACAACGACCACCACTGAGGTGACAATTACTACACCTGAGATCACTACTACCACCACACCAGAAGTTACATTTACTTCACCTGAAGTCACAACAACTACTACACCGGAGGTGACAACAACCACTTCACCAGAAGTGACAGCAACCACTACACTGGAGGTCACAACTACGCCTGAAGTGACAACAACCACTTCACCTGAAGTGACAACGACCACGACTGAGGTGACGACAACTACCACACTGGAGGTGACAACAACCGCTTCGCCTGAAGTTACAACAACTACTACACCGGAGGTGACAACAACAATAACACCTGAAGTGACAACAACTACTACACCTGAAGTGACGACAACCACTACACCAGAGATCACAACTTCCATCACACCAGAAGTCACAACAACTTCGCCTGTGGTGACAACGACCACCACTGAGGTGACAACAATTACTACACCTGAGATCACTACTACCACCACACCAGAAGTCACAACCACTACACCTGAAGTCACAACAACTACTACACCTGAAGTGACAACAACCACTTCACCAGAGGTCACAATTACCACCACACCAGAAGTCACAACCACTTCGCCTGTGGTGACAACGACCACCACTGAGGTGACAACAACTACATCACCGGAGGTGACAACAACTGCTTCACCTGAAGTCACATTAACTACACCGGAGGTAACAACAACGACTACACCGGAGGTGACAACTACGACTTCGCCTGAGGTGACTACGACCACCCCTGAGTTGACAACAACTACTACAGCAGAGGTCACAACTACCACCACACCAGAAGTCACAACTACTTTGCCTGAAGTGACAACGACCACTACTGAGGTGACAACAACGAACACACCGGAGGTGACAACAACCACTTCACCTGAAGTCACAACAACTACTTCACCTGAAGCGACATCAGCCACTACACCTGAAGTGTCAATAACCACAGCAGAAGTCACAACTACTTTACCTGAAGTGACAACGACCGCTACTGAGGTGACAACAACTTTTACACCAGAGGTGATAACTACCACTACACCAGAGGTCACAACTACCACCACAGCAGAAGTCACAACTACTTCACCTGAAGTTACAACGACCACTACTGAGGTGACAACAACTACCGCACCGGACGTGACAACAACCACTTCACCTGAAGTCACAACTATCACTACATCAGAGGTTATAACTACTACTTCGCCTCAGGTGACAAC
>OU538753.1:3382000-3387000 GCA_912999735.1 Aporia crataegi | reverse complement strand
CTCCCCCCCCCCTCTCAAAACCACCACTTTCCACTTTCCGCACTCACGTTTCTTGAGCCTCTGGCGGTCTCTGGCTATCGCTACTGAATACAAAACTGGACTGGGTATCGACTCTACCTATTAATAGAAAGGAACTCTACATAGAGAGATTTTTTATATGATTCTATATAACTATACTGGGTAATACAAAATTAGACCTAGAATACTGATGTGCCTCTACCCTTTTGGGAGAAGCATAATAGCTCCGAAAAGTTTTTTTTTTTTTTGAAGTTCATATTATTTTAATTTGAATATTGACAAGCCCCATCCTATTGTGGAGGCCTATTAGAAAAGAAATAGAGGAGAGGAAATAGAAGGAAGGAGACATTATTCAGTGTCGCAGCCTCCTGATCTTAATTTTGTTTTATTTTACGGTAAACGTCTTATTGGGTGTTTACCATTAGCTTAGTAATTGTAGAATTATACAATTTAAATATTATAATTGAAGACGATATTTGGCCTACCTATCATATACTTTAGAAAACTAAGACAAGACTCGGCTTTTTAGCCGACTTAATAGTAAAGAAATTTCTTTTTAATATTGACTCACTGACCCGGGCAGAAATGCTTGGCTTGAGGACCCCCCCGAAAGTAGTGGACACCGCTCCGACAACGAAAAAGAGCGTCGAAAAAGCGGCCCCTATACAGCCGAAAATATCGACCGTAACAGTAAGACGTAGTATAGGGGAGTGGGAGGCCACAACCCAGGAAATAAGGAAGCCAACAAAGGTCTTCAAATCTAGAGTCTCGGAGGCCGCCGCGATGCAGCAGAGCGCGCTGACACAGTTAGACTCCGCGAGAAATCTAAAGGGTGAGATCAAAACAGCAGTGACGGCTGCGGTGAGGCGGCTGTACGAGCTCGTTAAAGAGGCTGAAAATCAGAACAAGACTAAGACACAGATAGAAAAGCCAATCGACAAAACCTTTAATCTAGACTCGGAGCTTCCGTTACCAATTAGTATTATGGACAGATTGGAAGATCAAATTGACAAACTGGAGACAACTAGGATCAAATTGCAAGAAACAATGAAGAAGCAAGAAATAAATATAATAAAAGAATTCAGAAAAGAGTCGGAAAAACGATGTGCAGTAGAAGAAGAAAGAGGAAACAGAATTGAAGAAAATAATAAAAACATGCAAGAACTGAGGGTGGCCCTAGATAAGCAAAAGAATGGAATAGAAGAAAGTATAGTAAAATGTCTGACTGTCAGACTCACAGAGCTGCTACACGAGCAAATAGGGAACGCCAAGAGGGGAAGCTATGCGAATGTGGTGGCTAAGGAGGATGAGACAGGAAATAAGAAGGAAAAAGAGCGCACTCTACACTCCATCGTGGTGGAACCGAAGAATGGTACGGACACAGCAGATGAGACGGTTCAACATATAAGAAGCATGTTGAAGGCAAAACAGGATGGAATGCAGATAGAGAAAATTAGGAAAGCCAGAGACGGAAAGGTGGTAGTAGGATGTAGAACAATAAAGGAAAGAGATAGAATAAAAGAGAAACTAAAGGAAGGGAAAGAGCCCCTAACAGTTAAGGAGGTTCCCAACAAAAACCCACTTGTAAAAATAAAAAATGTACTAAATTATAATACGTTGGACGACATAAAGCAGGCGCTGCGTAACCAAAATAAAAATATAATGGCACACTTGCAAGAGGAGGATTGGGTGATAAACGAAAAATATAGACGCAAAGCCAGAAACCCCCACGAGAGTCACGTGATTCTGCAAGTCGCCCCGAAGATGTGGCAAGTACTGACGAGCGCAGCGAGATTACACATAGATTTGCAAAGAGTCTGGGTCGAGGATCAAACTCCCCTAGTGCAATGCACCATGTGCCTAGGATACGGCCATACTCGTAGACACTGTGAAAGCCAAAAAGAGGTGTGCTCGCATTGCGGTGAAAACCATAGAAAGGCAGAGTGTCCGGGCTTCAGGAAAGGCACTACACCGACGTGCATAAACTGCAAAGGCACGAATGCGGAACAGATTGATCACAATGCGTTCGACACGGGATGCCGTACAAGGAAAAGGTGGGATGCCATAGCCAGAGCGACAATAGCGTATTGTTAACGGCCACAGGCGCAAACAACAAATTCTCGCAAATAGTATGGCAGGCAAATCTCCAGAGAAGACGGCTGGCATTGGCGGAGTTGATGGTAGAGGGTAGGGACAGGAAAATCATGGCGGCGCTCATTCAGGAGCCGTACACCGGCGCGATCGAAAAAGTAAGGGACTACAGGGGAGTGAGGGTGGTACAATGTGAGAACCCACCTGCAGGCGAAGTCAACAAGGCCGCAGTTGTAATCTTCGATCATAACATTAGAGTTACGCAACTTCCGGCCATGACGACCACCAATGTAGTCCCGGTAAGACTTAGCACGGATCGCTGGGATATGGTGCTGGTCTCATACTACATGGAGCCGGATAGTGATATTGACCATTATATGAAACAAATGAAGAAGATCCTTGACGTGACCCAGAAGAGAATAATCTTTGCGGGGGATGCCAACGCTAAAAACCCCTGGTGGGGTGGCTCCGTGATAGATGCGAGAGGCAGAATCTTTGGAGAAAAGATTGACGAATGGGGCCTGCACATCATGAATGATGGGCAGGAACCAACTTTCGATACGATCCGAGGAGATAGAAGACTTACAAGCTACGTAGATGTCACGGTGTGCACGGAGGATCTTTTGGACCACGTCAAGGATTGGAGAGTGGATGCGGCGTTGGTCTCTTCGGACCACAGCGCGATAACCTTTAAAATCCAACTAGAAAAAACAGACTATATAAAGAAAATGGGAAGAACAAGGAAATATAATACAAAGAAGGCAAATTGGCAAATGTTTGGGGAAATTATACGGCAGAGATTGGAGGACAAGGAAATAACAGTAGAAAATATAGTCAACATTACAGATAAGGAAAAGTTAGATAAAATTATAGAAGAGTACACTGAAACGGTAAAAGAAGCTTGTGAGAAGTCAATACCAAAGATTAAAGAAAATCAAAAAGTTAATATCGCGTGGTGGTCCGGAGAGCTCGACAGGCTAAAGAAAGAGATGACTACGAAGAAGAAAAGGATACGATACGCCAGACAAACAAGGAAGAAAAAAGTAATCGAAGAATATATAGAGGCGAAGGCAAAATATGAACAAGAGGCAAAGAATGCGCAAACAGAGAGCTGGAAGGAGTTCTGTAGTAAACAGGAGAGAGAGACCATGTGGGAGGGGATCTATAGAGTACTGAGAAGAACAGATGCGAGGAAAGAAGACATTCCCCTGTGCAAGAATGGGCGATTCCACACGGAGGGGGAATCGGCGGAGCTCCTGGCAAGTACGTTCTTCCCCGAGGACAAAGAAACAGACGATACAGAGGAACACAGGCTCATCAGAACCTCAGCCAATAAAATAAATAAAGGTAAGGATCATAATGTAGATTATGACCCTCCCTTTACAGAAGTTGAACTTGAGGATGCAGCTAGGAGTTTTAACCCTAAGAAGGCTCCCGGGGAAGACGGAATTACAGCCGATATATGCTGGAACGCAATAGTAGCATTACCGGGCGTATATCTAAAATTATTAAACAAAAGCATGGAGTTGGGACTCTTCCCCCGAGTGTGGAAGACTGCTGCCGTGGTTGTAATAAGAAAACCAGGGAAGCCCGATTACACCGACCCCAAGGCGTACAGACCGATAGGTCTACTGCCTGTAATGGGGAAAGTGTATGAAAAGATGGTAGTGCGAAGACTGAGGTGGTACTTGGTCCCTAGAACGAGCAGAAGACAATATGGGTTTATGCCACAGCGGAGCACGGAGGACGCCCTCTATGATGCGCTGAAACATATAAGAGACAAGATAGAAAGGAAGAAAATTGTAGTAGCTGTTTCACTTGATATAGAGGGCGCTTTCGACAGTGCTTGGTGGCCCAAAATAAAACTCAGATTAGCAGAAGAACGGTGCCCTATAAATCTCCGGAGGATCGTTGACAGCTACTTGGATGGAAGAAAAGTAAAGGTCGGTTATGCCGGGCACACAATAGAAAGGGTAACAAGCAAGGGCTGTGTGCAAGGATCGATAGCGGGACCCACTATGTGGAACCTGCTATTGGATCCAATACTGAAGGAGATAGAGGCAAAGGGTGATTATGCGCAGGCGTTTGCTGATGATGTCTTGGTGATTGTGGACGGAAGTACCGGACAGGAAGTCGAGCAAAAAGCGAATGCAATATTAGATCTTGTCCACATGTGGGGAGGGCGAAACAAGCTAAAGTTTGCACCACAGAAAACCAAGGCGATGGTGATAACGCGGAAACTTAATTATGATAAGCCGCAAATAGTCATGGGTGGTACGCAAATACAGTTAGAAAATAAAATAAAGATCCTAGGAGTGGAGATTGATGCTGCTCTCACCTTTAACGGGCACATCACGAGCGTTAGTGAGAAAGCTATTGCCCTATACAAACAGCTCTCAAGGGCAGCAAAAATAGGATGGGGTTTGCACCCCGAAATCACCGCGACCATATACACCGCGGTGGTTGAACCGGTGCTTACCTATGCCGCAGCTGCGTGGGCTCCGGCAGTCAACAAAGTTTGCGTAAAGAAGCGGCTAAATTTTATTCAGAGAAGTTTTGCCCAGAAGATCGCTAGGACATATAGAACAACCTCCTTAAACTCCGCCATGATACTGGCGGGGATACTGCCAATCGATCTTCGTATCAAGGAGGCTGCCGCCGCATATGAGGTGAGGAAAGGCTTGTCCTCGCTGCTACTTGAAGACGAAGAGATCGAAAAAACTACACCATTTACCGATCTCCCACATCCTGCTAAAAAACTAAAAATTGAATATACAATAATGGATGATCCAAATGAAATAGGAAACCAAGGTGAAACAATGGTATTCACAGACGGGAGCAAGACAGAGATGGGGGTAGGGGCAGCATGGACAGAATGGAGGGACGAAAAA